>APFE031674406.1:37412-76079 GCA_000404065.3 Pinus taeda | reverse complement strand
CTATCCCATTTGGACCCCCGCAACTGTCTCTTTCAGTTTTTCAGTTTCCATAATTGTAGCACAACTTACTATTTTTAGCAGTTTTTCAGGTCCTGAACTTCTAGAGCCGTTTTGAGGCCCTAAACGATGTTTTTTGGGGAATCCGGGGGCAACATGGGTCCATGGAATGGACCAATGTTTCTCATTCCAACAATGATAGTGCTCGAATAGATCTCTCTAATGAGCTATCATACACGTCAAACGGAGATCGTATGCCAAAGTTACGACCCCGGGAAATTGATGTACCAATTCACCCAAAACGGGGCCCACAATTTGGCGTTTCATCTTCTGGGGTTAGGTTTTGGAATGTGAAGGGTTTTCCATTGTTTCTCAACAATAAATAGGCCTTTGAGCCTCATTGTAACACAGTTCGGAACAGTTCAGAGGCATGTAGCCGCACATCTCTTCTCATAGATAAGCTACCATCGCCCTAGCTGGTTTATTTCCAATTCTGGTTCTAAGCATATTTCAGTATTTTCCATTAATGAAATGAAGTATTATTTCCACTGCATCTCGTTTTTTATGGTTATCGCATCTTTGTATTTATGGTTATCTATGTAATCTATTGCGTTCCTGTTTAAATCCAGATCAACTAGTATGTAGGTGCTGACCTATAGAAGGCTACAACCTTCTCTTTTCTTCCAGGGACCACATTTGATAAATTTTCTGACTGGATCTATCAATAACATCAATCAAACATCAAAATATATCTGCATCAATCAATCTCCTTTGCACCAACCAAAACTAAATCAAATAATCACTTCTCTGAATGTTGTAACCGGAATATAGTAACAGTACAAGAACCCGAGCCAGAACCAAGAACTCTACAACAACAAACATAAGTAGCTAAAACATATTTTATGAGATGTGCACTACTTCAATGTGTCGAATCTGTGTTCATACACTGTGTTATAAAGGAAAACATGCGTATACATTGTTTTGAAATGCCAAACCAATGTATATATGTACCTTTTCTATAATGAACCAATCTAAAATATGATTTAAACTTTACAACTATTCAGACATCAGGTATACCTAGATCATCAGATTTACAAATTATGACATGTGCCAATTATAAAAGATCAAAACCATACAAAGATACTTCTCCTTAACCCTTAAGATATTGACCCATCAACAGAACTTATCCTTCTTCAAGCACTCAGGTTCCTCCTTGATTGAGAACTAGCTATGCACCATAACCCAATGACCAGTATTCTAGATCTTGCTCTTCATTAGATATTGATACGTGGGTGCCCTTGCTTAATGATCTCCTCCTCATTTTATAGTCTTAGGCCTTACTCAATACCATGGTCCAAAACCACTTAGAATCAATACCTTGGACCAAATACCTGGGGTCAACACTTCGAAAAAGACACCTTGGACCAATACCATGGTTCAAAATACCAAGGACCAAATACCATGGACCAAAAACAATTTTTCCAACATGTACGCAGTTTTCCTTGCGTGAAAGTGTGTATACACATATGCGCCTTTTGGTCTACGAACACGCATGTATATGCAGTTTGGTCAAGCAGTACTTGTGTATACCTCTTTTTCCTTCATTCTATGATCCTGAACTGTGATCTATCATTTAAGTGAGTTGCCATCAAGGACACCACCTGTGTCATAGCGCCAAACCTTTGTCATAACGCCAACACTTCGATTTTCTCATCAATAGATGGATTAATAATAAATCGGGGGTTTAAAAAGACTGAATTTGAAACTAAGTATGAAAATAAAAAATTTTGAAACTTGAACTTCGTTATGAAGATCTTGTTGTCACCAAGTTTCACAAGTTAGTCCATAAAATGAAATTGCAATAAAAACAACTTCCTAAGTCTTTTCTACAAATGATCCTCCCTCGCAGTGGTGCCAAAATGTTGGGTCTAAAATGCGGATGCAAATTAGAGTTTCATTTAATATCAATTCAGGTAAGTAAACTTTGAGGATCATCCAATATATATGGACTTAGAGACAAACTAGACTAAGCTAGATGAAGAAATGCCAAATCTCCCTTACAGGAGGTCTTTCATTGGGATATCCAACACCTATTTAGTCATTTAACAAAATGAAATCTAAATACATTGTGACAAGTGTAAGAAATATTAAAACTCCCTTACACGAGACTGTTCATTAATATTTCTAATCATCTTAATCAACAAACTAATGAAATCAAACATTAAATAAAAAATCAGATTCATTGAAAGAAACATTAATACTTCCTTACCAAAGGTCATTCATTAATATTTCAAACATATGAACCTAATGAAATTTACAAACAATCATAAAATGAAATCTTACCAAAACAAAAGTGTACTTTCTAGACAATGGGGGCCCTTCCAAGGATTCACAAGCACATCAATACAGAAGTCAAACGTAGAAGATAAAAGAAGCTCCATTTTATTTATTTTCAATTGCAAATTGCAATTACAACTTCTACATTCCAAGAGGTTCTAAAATCTCCATTACAATGATTCCAAATTCTAAATTCTCATTACAAACTCATAAGATCCTAAGGTTCTAAATTCTAACTTCTCAATTCTAAATTCTAAATTCCTAAATTAAAATGAAGGAGATAACACTCCTATTTATACAAAATTTATGATCACAAACTCATAAATGTGGATCCATTATTCCCTCTTCAAATCCACATATCTCTCCACCAATGGTGACACATAACCCTATCCTCCATGATCTTCTCCATCAAGTCCATGATCTTATCCATGAGGTCCATGATCTCCTCAAATTCGAATTTGAACATAGAATGCCACATAAGAGTGCCTTAGAAGCTTCCTTTGTACCTACATATGTCAACAAACTCATTCTAATTGCTAGGTATAAGTATATGGATATTATTTTCTAAAGTTTAACCACAAAATCACTTAAAAATACTAAGAATTAATAATGTTTTGGAAAACACAATGGTGATGCATTTAATGATGAAAGTCAAGTTGATGTGGCGACATGGTGGTGGAATAGAGGTGAGAAAATGTGTGAATGGAGTGTAAGTGGATGTATTTTAAAGATAATTCTTAGGCCCAACACTCATCACTCATCAATACCATAGCTCGACATGGACACCACCATCAGCATGAACATACCAACGTTTCCGTTTCGAGTCATGTCATGAGTCATCTCGTCCACACCACTATTGTGGAACATACTGTTGTAATCAATGTAATGTAATGTGGAAGTCCAAGAGACCCACATGTATAGTTGAAGAGTCATGTAAATCAAAAAGTCATGAGGGAAGTCAAATAGTCACAAGGGTTAGTTTCACCCTTGTCTATATATACCCCTCATTTGTACATGCAAAATATTTTTCACCTTGGTTCCTCCCACATAGCCTTGAGAGTCTGTAATATTTGAGGAGCGGGGAATGGATTCAATTTTTTGCTATCAGGGTTAGTGATGCAATGGTGTACGGATGTGTCTTGTCACTTTCTCTTAATTTAGAAACCTGTTAACAAGAAAGAACTTTTTCACACATGTATTGTATTCGTTTGTAAGGCTATTCTTTGGACGCTAGTAATGCATATTGCTTTAACATGTATTAATAAAATTTAACTATTTTGGTTGTTTTAGTACATGTGCTATTGGAAATGTGTTGTATCAGTTGCTAATTTTGTCTTGTCCGTGTGCGCCATCCCGCCAGACACTCGACGAAATCATTCTTGTAAAATTGTTATAACACATGTCGCACTCACGTGGACTATTCCACTAGGTGTTGTATGTGCTATCTATTCACCTTGTGTTTGTGATTGCAACGTTAGTGTGGACTACTCTGCCAGAAGCTATGCAGGTCGTGTTGTGTTGTGTATCTCTAATAGAGTTGGGACTATTCCCTTTCAACCTGAGACTCACTTCCACCCTCTCCCTATGCAATGAAAGAACTTTGACACAAGTGACACTAAGCATTCACTAGGCACGTGAACCTCACTATTCAAAGACAAAGTAAACCACTCCTAATTGCTGGCAAGCAAGAGCTAAGGAAAATATTTGAGATAATGGAAATCAAGCTATCATACTGAATGGGAATCCTACACCAAATGATGTGAGGTTTAGTTGGGACTTCATACCATGGAGATCCCTTGAATTTTGTCGAGTCCAGCTCCATCAACAATAACTTGCAGACTTCATACTTCATCCTTGAATTTTTGAAGCCATGCATCGTCTATATGCTTCATGGCTATTGAATCTAATTGGATTCACATAACTCTCGAATCACTTCTATGTGGGGCATGATATCCCTGCAACATAACTATTTCTTTGTAATGAAAGAGTCTTTAAATCCTTGAGATTATATGCAGATGCCTCATGTGATTTACCCTTTTTCTAATTACGATACGTGTCATGGACACATTTTGGACATCTCTCTTTCTATGCATATTCTCATCTATACAGAGTATAATCATTTAAACATGCATGATATTATATGTACTCAACACCCAACATTTTCAACAATTTCTTTGCCTCTTCACAACTACCAAATAGGACATCATCAATCGAAAGAACCATACCTTTGAATATCCTGCAGTTAGTGGGGAATACAATTGTATAATGTCAATATTTAACATTCATAAAATTAACCATTTTTATATTTGGTTGTCTGACAAAATATAAGGAACTTGATTGATCATGCAAGTCAATTCACTCAATATTTCTAATAAACATTTATTCGACATATCAAGATTTTCTTTCACAGTGTACAACAACATGATTTTCCCAGCTGAGTAGACTTTAACTTGCCCCATGTCTAAAGAGGCAGGTGGTGGAAGCACATTTCAAGCTTTCGAATAAGGTATAAGTGATATGAGCATCATCCCCTAGCTCATCATTCAAGAATGCATCTAAAAACATTTCCTCCATGGAAGTCATATCTTGTAACTAATCATCCATACCAACCTCCATTTGATTTCCTCCATTGCCAACTTATGATGAAGAAATAATTATCTTGTAGTCATTCCTAATTGGTGAATTGGGATGTAGTGGGAATTGAATAGGTGATTGATTCAACCATTATTTGTATTCTTCCTCTCTGATTCTTTCTCTTAATACAACCTTCTCTCGAGTTGAAATTATTGTGGGGTGCTCCATAGGATGGTAGGTGGGTTGATCATCACTAGGATCCTAATTTAAAAAAAATATTGAATGTCATTAGTACAATATCAATGATATTAGTAAGAACGTTAATGCAATTGTTTGTCAAAATTACATTATACCAAATAATTATTACCATCGTTGATCGAGGATTCTGGTAGAAAGATGCCATGTTCCAATTGGTAGGGTGAAGAGGCTATTCATTTTCATTTACCAACTGCTTGCATTATGTTGCTCCTGATAAGAGCTTTGGACATTTTTGAAAATAGGCAGTAATATTTTTTGCATTTGAACTCAATTCTGAACCCGATTCTTGCAAATTTGGATACATTTTTATTCAAATTCACATGGTTTAAAAAACAAAATCAACTATATAATCAAAATATAAATAAAATATGAACTTATTGGAGATGGAAAGGGAGAACTTTGTGAATGACTTTGATCAACAATATGGAATGATCCGGAATTTGAAGAATTGACCATTTGATATTATTAATATTTTGTCCCTACATTTGAGAAAATCCAGAAATAGGAATTTGTGTTCATATCCAAAATTAATCTCAGCAACCATATAAGCACAATCTGAATTTCCATATAATTTTTAAACCATTTTTCAATAGTAAAGAGACTTGAAGTGCAAAATGTATACTATGAACTACTTTAATTAATGTGGATGTATCCTAAAGTATAATATGAGATTAATATGCCATTTTATGTGAAACTAAAATCTCAGATAACTTTTAAACCAAATTGGTGCAATTACTAGAACAAAGCACATGGATGAGTTCAAAAAATTAACAACATCAATGTGTTCAAATAATACTTGGACTAGTTTTTAGCATTCTAAGAAAAATATATTATCGTATCGATGCTCTTCTACGAAAATACACTGATGCATTTAAAAAAAACAGTAGCACTAAGAACCTGTTTCATGATTTTAAAAAATAAACACAAATTCAACGAACTCGGTGCTCTTATAAAAATTAGAATACTAACGAATTTAAATAGAAACCACACGATTGCGTTAAAAAATTAATCGCATCATTTTTAGGTTTAAAAGATAAAACAAAATTGTATCATGTCGGTGAGTTGAAATTTTTTCTGCCCTCACAATGTTAGTGCACTTATTTTATAAACGTGTTGGTGCAGTTGACTATAAAACAAACTGATGTGTGGAGAAATTGAAGAAAGAAACACAATTTTTTTTTCCTTTTCTAAAATTAAAAAATGACTGGTAATTGATTTTTCGAAATTTAATTTCATAATGTCTTCTAAATAGTAAAAAGTCATTCACCATTTCATTATTTTACCAAAAATTTCAAGTGAGTGATTTGCAAGAGAGAAATACCAGGAGCATTATGTAGCAAAAGAATACTTTGGAGAAATAGAACTATTCAGAATATCATAAGCTAAAAGGTATTGTGATTCACTCGAAAACCTACCTAGTAAAAAAAACACATTGTTTATTTTACTAATAAAGAATCTTACAATTTCTGTTAGGGTTTAATTAAAAGAGACATCATTTACAAGAGAGACATATTGAGAGGACTGTGGAGTTGCAAAATAATCTGGATCCATTGAAAGATCAAAAGTTGAAAGGTATGGAGATGCACTCAAAACCCTAAATAACAAAAACCTTAAATTATATTGTTAAAATATTTTACAATTTTTGTTAGAAAAAAAAATAAAATAAAAATTAGGAACTTTATACAATAAAAAATTTACTATAGATCTTACTAGTAATTTTTTTTATGATTTGCTTTCCTATTTAGATTTTTTTTTTTCTCTGTAACAACTAATTCTATTAACTAGAAATCAAAATATTTTTACATATGTCGGAGGCTACAAGGCCGTGAACCCGAGAGCCATTAACATTATAAAACTGCCCCATTACTATGAGAATTGGGTGACAATAGAGACATACAGCCAACTAAATTGGCATTACAAGCGGAAAGAGATTGATAGACAAGAAGAGAAACAGAAGAGCAGAACTGGTAGCAGAGGTCCAGGAGGAGAATAGACGATGCGTCGGTGGAAGACCAAAACGTGGAGTTGATGCCGTCAAGCTGAACCATGGCCAAAATGTCTGGGTAATGCTCTCTGAGCACCCACCAAAGAACCAAAAAAGGCAAACCACACCGCAGGTTATTCATTTTCCTCTGCTTCCCCATGTGTCTCCTCAGCATCCTGACATGCGTCATCATGACTGAGAGGCTCCTTGCCTTCCATCACCTTGTCGAGGTCGGCGGTTCCTGCATCTGTCTCCACTTCAATTTGGTCACAGTCAACCAGGGGTGGGATAATAGGGGGAAAATTAACCTGCAGAACAGGTTCAATCTCCTGTCTGATACCCAGAGAATCCTTGGCCGAGGAGCGGTCACTGCTGTGAGAGGGGTTGGGCATAATTTAGGAAAGAGGGGCGACCTGGTTTTCTTCTTCCGTCATGAGAATGGTGAGCTGAGAAGAAATCAAAGGCCTATTCAAATTGCTCTGGAATTTAAAATGGGTGGATTGAAAGGCACTATTGGGTATCGGCTTTCGAGGAGGATTGCTGGGGGGAAGGTCCTCAGGAGAGGAAGAGAGATTAATGGGTGAAAGCGCGGGGTTGGAACAAGGATTGAAAGAGGGCCGCTTGCCACTGCCAGGGCGGTTACCTGAACGAATCCGCTTCCCATGGCACTTCATTTTGCCAACAGACACAGAAAAATCAAAGGAACAGAGCCTAAAACCAGAGGAATGACCCAATTGAACATGAGGCCCGTAAGTGCAGACAAAAGAAGCCCAAGAACGAGAAGCAACACACACAAAACTGATATTATAGATAACAGACCACTTACCCCAAGCCACTGAGCGAGTTCCTCTGTGGAGCACGCAGGTGAAACTGAGGTGCTACAAATTCAAGCCCGAGCAAGCCTGAATCTTGCCTCTGAAGACAGGCGCGTTCTCACCTTCACACCATAACTGAAAACCAAACCTAGAACCAGAGACCTGAACATTGGAAGTGGAATAAACGTAAGGAAACGCCATGTATTCAACCCTCAACAGGCAGCTTCAAGGTGCATTTGGCATTAATGGCGTCGGCCTGCCTCATCCTGCATCCATTAAAACATTCCCTCTGCGATCGTTTGTGATCTGGGACGCCACGCTGCATTATAGGTGGTAGTACCTGGGGTCATTAAACTGCATGAGAAACATTGAATGCCGAGACATCACACGGATCCGGAGTGCATCTTCAAGCTCAGGCCTTTCCTCCTGCACCAAATTGTTGAAGGCAAGAAGTTGAGATTCAGATAAAAGATTTGCTGGTGATCCAACAAGAAGATGTCGTCCACTGTCAACTCCCAAATTAGCTAAGAGGTCTGCAACTTTGTTCCCATCTCTTCTAATGTGGGTGAAGGAGATCGTCGTTGTGCCATTCTCCAGCTATTGCAAATCTTGGAGGACGGGGAACCCTGAAGGATCCTCAAGACCATTTGGATGAGGATTTGAGAGTCTCCCTCTATGAGAAGCGGGAAAAGATTCCTGTCTTGTGCTATTAGAAGCCCTTGCCAAAGACCTTCTAGCTCAGCAGAATTGTTGGTGTCCCTTCCAGGAAAGTCCAAGAAGGTTATGATGTTGTCTCCTTTATAGTCTCTGATAGTTCCTCCAAATCCAGAGCTCCCTGGGTTACCCTTTAAGGCACCATCAAAATTAAGTTTGTACATGTCTCTTGGGGGAGGTGACCATTTCACCAATGACGAGCCTTTTGGAGGCCTTGTTCCTTTGATCAACTGGTCTTGCTTTTTGTGGAATTTCCAGTTATTCCAGATTGATTGTTCCTGGGGGAGGGTGGGGAGATCCTCTTGGTACCATGTTTTTAGAGATATGGGTTCTTCAATGTTTTGATTTATGATTTTCCATATCTCATCAAGTGATTTGGATTGGTTTTTGAAGATTCTACCATTTCTCTCTTTCCAAATGGTCCAAGTTACAAAACCTGGAATGAGCTTCGAGAGAAAATTTAGGATTTTTCTTTGATAGGGGTGGGGGTCCCAGTTGCGTATTGTAGCCGTTATGTCTCCATTCGCCCCTGCCTCTTTATGACACCGAAAATTTATTTTTTGCCATAGCTTGTATGCTAACGGGCAGTGATACCAGAGGTGTTCAATTGTCTCTTCTTCTTTTTTGCAAATGAGGCATATGGAGGGACCAATGAAATTTATCTTTCTCAAATTTTCCCAAGTAAGAATCCGTTTGTGGCAGAGGAGCCAAAGAAAGGTAGAGATTTTTGGCCAAATGGAAGGGTCCCATATCTTACACCATAGCATATCGGGTCTGATTTGGTCTTTGATGAGTAAATTATAAGCCTTTCTAGCGGAGTAGGTGCCTATTTCTTCATATCCCCATCTGAGAATGTCTTTTTCCCCGTAGTACTGTATTTTCCTTTTTATTAGTTCTATGTCCAGAGTTTTTTGTTGTTGTATAGTCCCGTGAGCTATGATCTGAGATGCTTTGAGCCATTCTCTATAGTCTTGTTGGGTGGTAGTGCTCGAGAAGTTCCCAACCTTGATTAGGGGATGAAGAGCCTATTCCGGGGGAATAGTATGTGGGAAAAGGTCCCTGAGTTTGGGTGACTGTTGCCAAGAGTCATCCCAAAATCTGGCTTGGTCACCGCTTTTCACATCCCAAAAACTTTGTTGCTGAATGAGGTTCCTGTGAGGTTTTGCCGAGTTCCATATAATTGAGCCATTATAAATCTCTGAAATTCTGATGAGTTCCTCTCTAGGACAATTTCCCACATATTTGGCTGTCCATAAGATAACCCAAGGAGTAAGAGGGCCCGAGAGCCATTTCCACCAAATCTAAGCACCCATAACTGCATTGTTGTGAGTGGGATCTCTTAATCCAATGCCGCCTCCTTTTTTTGCAAGACAGGCAGTTTCCCATTTGACGAGTGCCCATTTGCGATGAAGTCCACTGCTACCCCAGAGAAAAGCTCTTTGAATAGATTTAAGTTCTTTGAGAACCCATTTCGGAGCTGCCAGGATGGAAAAAAGATAAAGGGGCATGGCTTTAATCAAGACGAGACGGCTAGCCATATTGAGAGATCTATGGGTCCCTGAGGAGAGCCGAGCTTCCAGCTTGTCTAGGAGGGATCTCCAGGAGGAGTGCTTTAGGCTGGAGGCTATGAGGGGGCCTCCCAGATAAGAGGGGGGGAGTTTGGCTGAGGAGAATCTAAGGATGCGTAATATGGCTGACTGAATAATAGAGGGAGTATGAAAAAAGAAAATTTGAGATTTGGATTGATTTATAGAAGCACCTGAGGCTTCTGAAAAATATGCTAAAAAAGATTTGAGATGCCTGGCTTCCTAGACTGAGGGGTGCCCGTAGAGCATGTTGTCATCCACAAATTGTTGATGAGTAAAAACAAGGGAGTTGTGAAGGGAGAGACCTTTCAGATGGGCAATTTGTTGAGCATGTTTGATACTTCGCCCTAGACCTTCCGCCATTATGATAAAGAGGAAAGGGGAGAGGGGGTCGCCTTGCCTAATGCCACGGGTGGGATGAAAGGTTTCAGAGAGTATGCCATTAATTAGAACAGAGAAGAAGGAGGATGTTATGAGGCTCATAATCCATCGAACCCAAGAAGCATTAAAACCAAAAGCCAGAAGAATCTTTTCAATGTAATTCTAGCTAAGGCTGTCAAACACTTTGGAGAGATCAAGTTTGAGAAGCATACCTGGCTTCTTGGAGATCTTCAAGGAGTGAATTATTTCATGCGTGAGGATGATCCAGTCCGTGATCTACCTGCCTTCCACATATCCAGATTGTTCTGGCGAGATGATCAAAGGAAACAAAAGCTTTAGTCTGGTGGCTATAATTTTTGAGACTATCTTGTAAATTATGTTGCAGAGAGCGATCGGTCTGAACTTATCCGGCTTACAAGGCTTCTCTACCTTAGGAATCAGGGCTATGAAAGTAGCATTTATCCCCAGAAACATCCAACGAAGAGAGGGAGACTCTTCCACAACCTGCCAAACCTCATTCTTGATTAGGTCCTAGAAGTTGTGGAAGAAGTTGGAGGTGAAACCATCCGGGCTTGGGCTTTACCAGCTTTTAGTTGTTTAACTGCTATTTCCACTGCTTGAAGATCGACAGGTTTGAGGAGCATCTAATTATGCCCATCTGTAATGAGTTTGGGGATATTGCTTGTGATATTTTGAATGGCCTAAGAACAGTCACTGTTTGGTTCTCTGTGCACCCGCTTAAAGTAGTTTAGGAGTTTGGCCTCTATATCTTCATGTTTTTCAACTTTGGTGCCCTGCTCATTTTGGATGTGGGTGATATTGCTGTGCATTCTGCGCTAGATGGTAGTGTTATGAAAGAATTTGGTATTTTTTTCACCCTGTTTAAGCCACTTAATTCTTGATTTTTGCCTCCACAACGTTTCTTCCTGCTTTTCTTTTTCCATAAGTTTCAGTTCAAGGGTTTCTTCCTGTTATGCAAGATCATCGGATCTGCCAAGAGTGATGATCTTTTGTTGTAGTTGCTTCATGTCATGTTCAATGTTTGCTTTCCCTTGAAAGATATTTACGAATGTAGTTTGATTCCAGTATTTGATCTTACTTTTAAGGTACTTGAGTTTGTGTTGAAATTAGAACATTTTGGAACCTGGAGGTGAATGAAAGCTTTTCCATTCTGTGCTAATGAACTTATGGAAATCTGGATGAGTCAACCAGAAGGCTTCAAAGAGAAAATGTCTGCGAGTATGGTTCCCCGGTCGGGACCAATGAAGTGAAATGGGCCAGTGATCGGAGCCAGTGAAGGGCAAGATGGAGGCTGCAAAATCACCCCCAAGATGAATGGCATTATCTGAGAGAAGAAACCTGTCCAACCGAGATGCAATTTGGTGGCTTCCTGCTTGTCTTTTGTTCCATGTAAAAATTTCATTATTAAAACAGAGATCGATGAGCCAGTTATTTTAAATAAAGTCCTTCAAGAGCGATCCTTCTTGAGAGCTTCTACCCCTACCTCAACTCGTTTAATCCATTCTTGTAATCATGTTAAAATCACCACCTGTGATCCAAAGTGGAAGTGGTTTGTTTTGATTAAGAGCCGAGATGGAGTTTAGGATCTCTTCTTTTCGTTGAGTTTCCTGTGGGAAATAAACATTGGTTAGGAGTCCATATTGGTTTGTTCCTAAAATGTGAAAAGTTTCTTGAAGGAAGTTTTTGTGAGCATGAAATTTGGTGAGTTCCGTAGCTCTGGAATCCTATAGAATGGCGAGACCTCCTGAGGCTCCATTTGCATCAACTGCTATATTATGACTTCCAGGCTAGAATTTATTGGCTAGTCTATCAAGTACGTTGGAGTCGCACTTTGTCTCTTGCAAGAATAAACCCTGAGGGTTTTCTTGCTTTAACATGTTTTTGAGGAGTCGGGTTTTCCTTGGGTCGTTAAGCCCTCTAATATTCCAAGAAATTAGCTTCATTGAGAAAGATTGATTTCAGGACTAAAGTAGTTAGTTAACTTGGCATACCTGCCTGAATCCACTAAGATTTGCCCCACCTTGATTGTTCTTTGAAGAATGGTTTTTCTACCTCGCTTTTTAATGTCTTTGGCAATGAGTCTTCTGACCTAAGGGCTTCCTGTCTGAATACCTAGAGATTTTTGCCTTTGTGCTCTTGATAGAACTTCTTTCAGGTTTTTGAGCTGTCTGGCTGGAATGTTGTCAAAATTATTGGTTGTGCATACTTTTTCGAGGCCTGGAAGATCTAAATCCCTAATATCTATTGTGTTTGTTTCTTCATCCATAAATTGAGAGTAATCTTGTTCTTCCATTGGTTCTTCTTTTGTACCTATAGTTGTGTTTGGAATCTTCAGTGGTCTGTCTCGGGTGCTCCATAATATATCTTTTTGTTTATCTGAGGTCGAAGTTTCCTTACCATGAGTATCTGTTGGTGCCAAGGTGGATCCTCCTTTTTTTTTATTGTCATCATTCTTAGGTTCTGGTTCTGACAAATTCGTTTGAGTTTCTGATTGATCTGCCAGGGCCCCAAACTTGTTGCTTGTGGATGGCTTTGATTGACTGGTTTGCGCTGCTTTTGGTTTTGGGGCTTGCTTCTTATGTGTTCTTCGGCGACTAGCCACCTTGATGAAGCCATTTCCTTCAGAGGCTTCCGGATCAGAAACCGGGTAGGGTTTCTGAGTTAAAGGGCAGTCTCTGAATAAGTGCCCAAGAGCATGGCATCTTCGACATCGAAAAGGAACATGTTCATAGTCAATAATTTGTAACCAATCCTTGTCGAAGTAAGAGATATTTACCGCATCTGGAAGAGTTTGATTGAGATCCATATAAACACAAATTCTAGCATAAGAGGTATATCTACCTGTCTTCGTTTCCTCCATGGTTTTGACGAACTCACCCAGGGTGTTGCCTATCACTTTCAGGCATTCTTCCTCCCAAAATTCTGAAGGGAGTGAATACAAGCGGATCCACACCGGAGCCCAGCTAAGATCCACTGTATCTGGGTTGAATCGTTCTACCCAACCTTTGAGAAACAATCCAGCAGCATTGAAGAACTAAGGTCCGCCATACAAGACCCTATTCCTATCCTCCAAGAAATTGAAAATAGTTGTGAAAAAACCTTTCGGTCCCAGCTGCAAGGTGATGTGCCCCTTTGGGTGCCATTTCATGTTTATCCAACTTCCCAGTGCATTTTTGGTTGGCCACATCCCTATGAACTTCCCTATTAGGGCATGGTCTTTCATAAACTGTATTCTTTCTTCGATGCGATGTCCAAGCAGCTCAACTCTTGGTCGAATCGCAGCGACTAGTTTGCATGTAGCCGAATGAACTTCTCGTGCTTTTTCTCCTTGTTTTGCTTGCTGGTGTTCCTGATTTTTGTTATCCCCATTCTGGTTTGGGGTTTCCTTCTCTGCCAGGTGCTCGGACATTTCATTTTCGTTTTGTGGGGGAGGTTCTTCACCTCCCCCCGACTGGGGTTCCATAAGGAGTGTACCCACGGTCCTTTAAGGAGAAGGATCTATTTCAGTCCTTGTAAACTGAACACAATAGAATGACAGAGCCTGTCGTCGCCGCAAATGCAGAGAGACAGAGCTTGCCCTCGCTACAGGTGCTCAAAACCTAGTTGCCGCCATCATCGCTCCTTCCTATTTAAATTTAGTAATATTCAGATGAAAAACAAAAACAAAAATCAATACTTACCTTAAACCCATGTTTCTTCCTACAAAATTTCATGTTAGGGTTTAACTTCCTCTGCCGCTTCACAATTAGGGTTTTTCAATTTAGGGACTTTATATTTAATGGTTTTGTATACTTACTATATAAAGGACATTTCACATGTAAATTAGGGGAATCAATTATTGAATTAGATCTAAATCATATTGGTCCTCTCAGTTTTTTTTTTTAAACAATTATATGTTTCATGGTGCGCCCTCCATAATATAACACATTAGCGCTCCCTGTTAATACAACACACTGACATATTAGAACACTCTCTATTACACTACTACAAAATGGCCAATTACTTATTAAAAACATAACTAAAATTTCCATATACATGACCATTTTTCACTCAGTGATGGGTAGTAGCTAATTACAGTATCTCATAACATGACCAACTTTTAGTCATTTTTAGCTTAGTCATTAATTGGTTGTATCAGTTTTATCATCTACTAGAATATTTAGTCATAAATTTGGTCATTATCTTAGTCATTGATCATCCAAGAAAACTAATTAATGAACTAAGAAATATGACCAAAATGTTGGTTGAATTATAAGAAACTGTAAATTAACTACTAATAGTCATATATATGTGAATTTTAGTCATCGTTTGAAACCAACTAATCACCAAATAAATATGAATTAATTTTGGTCACATTATAAGATATTGTAAATTAGTTATTAATAGTCGTGTAAATACAAAATTTAGTCTTCATTTGTAATCAAAAATTTATCATTTGCACTAATCATTTATATTTTTTTGGTAGTTTCATACATTATATAAATGACTAATTTATTAATTTATATTCATTTCATTTACTTTCATTACTAATCATTATAAATGACTAATTTAGTCGTATATTCATTTTATTTGTGTTCATCATTAATCAATATAAACTATTAATTTAGTAGTTTTAGATTGATTTTATGTGTTCATTATTAATCAACAAAAATTAATTAGTATTATTTTGCAACTAAATTTAAAAAATAACATACAATGTGCATGTTCATCTAATATGAAAAAATAAAGTTGCATATGTTAATTACAATACTAAACAATATCAAGTGCAACTACAAATAATTTGAAAGACATAAATTATATCATATGAAATGTTAAAGTATTACAATATGAGTTTCCAACTAAATATTGGTTTGACTACAATTTACACATGAATTGATGTTTCATCACTTCAGAACATTATTATTCTATTGCCAAGGTATTGCAGGTGAATTCACGAACTCTACAAACTTGACCATCAGTCTCTATGTGTGTGTCTTATGCAGGATATTGACTATAGTGGTATCACTAGACAGGTTCTTTTCTCTCTCCCTTTTTTCATTTATCGCTCCATTGTTATTGCACTCCTCTTTTTTCAATTCTTGTTTCTTACCATCAATGCTCAGTTCCTTTTCTAAAAACAAAAGAAGATACAATGCAAAGTGTAATACATGAAATACAATGATCACTAGAATATAAACTAAAGTAGGCTATAAAGAATTTATATGACATATACCTCAACATCAATAATGTCAAAGCCATTTTTCTGCATACAAGCAAGAAACTAAAACAAGTTTTCATTAGTTGGGCAATAGTGGCCACTATGTCGGCAAATAACATGTATAAACAAAGCAAATCAAATTTCACCATACAAAATAACCCCTTAGTATTCAACCTTTAGGGAAATACTAAGCAAAATCATGGAAACTACATTACATGCTAAAAGTATCAAGCTGTAGATAACTTGTGAAAACAACTAATCTAAGGTATGACATTTAATAATTGTTGGTTTTATTTGTGACAACATTTAATTTTCTAACATGTGAACTTGTTCAATTATATAAAAAACATTGATCTAGGTGGTTACTGGTGGCCACCCAGTTATTCCACGTAGACCTCTAGTCAGTTTCATATGTTTCCTTGTTTATTTTGGCATTTACTACTTTTATCAGTTTTTCGAGTCCTAAACTTTTGGAGTAGTGTTGACCCCCCAAACAGATTTTTTTAAGGTTCGATGTGGGTTCATAAGAGTTTATTGAAAATCCTCTAATATATATATATACCTTTCCAGTATGGTATTATACGCACCAAATGGAAATAATATGACCAAGTTACGACCCCAACAAGTTTACTGCCCAACTAACCCCAATGGGGCCACTAACTCTTGGTGTTACATCTCGTGGGGTTAGGGTTTTGGTTGTTTATGGTTTTATCTTGTTGCTCAGTAACATAGTTTAGAGGCATATAACTACCACATCTCTTCTGAGAGAGAAGCTACCATCTCCCAAGCTTGGTTATTTCCATTCTATTTGTAAGCATATTTCAGTATTCTGATTATAATGAAATGAAATTTTATTTCTGTTGTATCTTTGTATTTATGGTTATATCTATAATTTTTTGTGTTCTTATTTAGGTTCAGATCAAATATGTGCTCAAATAACAACATGAAGGGAAACTTTTCTTATAGTCATGAAAATATTTTAACACAAAATAGCTAAAAGGGTTCCAATTAATATTGTGTAATACTAATTTCATCTTCAATATTTGGTTGTTGTTTAAATGGACATGATACCAAGTATTTTCAATTTCATAGCTAAAATACAAAACAAAATCAAAAGCAATATTCAAAATACAATCAAACAATAAAGAGAGGATATCATGGAATGGACTTTGTAATTAGATTTATTTATTTATTTATTTTTATTTATTTATTTATTTTACCTATCCACCAATGTCTTACTTGGCATTCCTAAAACATTTTCTTGCGTAAAATAGCCATAAGGTGAAATAATCACAACATTAAAAACCATAGGAATTCCTAATAGAAGGCTCAAGTGCTTGAAGAATCTCTAACAACAAATGAATCATATCCAAGAGATGCTCTACATTATCTCCGTGTCCTTTTTGCAATCGCATTTCCTATAACCAACCCATAATAGATTCAAGTAACAATCAAACAAAGGCATTGACATTTGATTTTATCTTTTATATCTATGGAATTTGAATATGATTTATTTCAAGAACATATTAATTAATATTTAAAGCCATCCTGGTATATGAGAAGGTATCAATCAAGTAGGACATTAGAAAACTCAACCTCAATGAGAGCTTCAAACAGTTTCTACGATATCAATATTTTTCTTGCTCTGATATCTTGGATAGACAAAGAAAATAATTGCAAAAGAAAAATGCATATATTACTTATGTTCAAACTCTATGTATGGTGTATTATTAAGCAACTTTTTAATATGTTCCCCCACATTTACCAAAGCGAACTATAGCTTGGCTAAACTATGTATACTTTCATTCAACATCAATTTCTGGAAGATAAATCTCACACATTATTCTTTCCGATTTCTCAACAAGCTACATACGATAAATTGAAAGTCACATAAAACCAAGAGCAAACCCTTTTCTAGCCAAAACAAACAAACAAATAGTGCCTCTAATCAAACTTCATTTTATTATCAGCAAATGAAAAAAGAGTGGACCATTTTTGTTTCTTGACTTTGCTTTATTTTTCATGAAAGTGCTCAAGCTTTAGGGACCAACGAATGTGATGGAAGTTGTAAATGTGAAAAAAAATTATGTTGAGCTTCGTAGACTTCTTCAAAATGATGTTAATGATGCCATTTTTGGATGTTGTAAATCTCATAATAAGAAATGGCCACATAGGATGCAAATATTAAATAAAATAACTTGTGGACATGGCATGTATTCTAATAAATTTCGTTGCAATGACTACCATGGGCCTCCACAAGTTACAAGTACTTAGTATGTTAGTCTTGATTATGAAAGAGAGATGGAAACAATAAGTATGGGCAATCCTCGTTTATATGGTGGTTATATTCAAACCAAGGTTGTCATCTTAATGAACCTAGGTTCTGATATGGTAAACCTGGATCTGGTCCTCACCGAGTTTCATTCCATCATACCTTTTCAGGACTGAAGAGAACATAATGGTGCTTTAGCTTATAATAGGGTTTCTTATCAGGTTATAGATAAATCTTATACATAGAAAATGGATTTTTGGGCTCCAAGAGATATGGATAATTTAAATGATAACAATCATATGTTTCTTTTCCCAATATTCGAATGTAGGGATACATTTTTCAGATTTTAATAGTAGATATAATGAGAGAAATAGTCCATGAGGAGCATCTACTGGTAATTTTGATTAGGGAAATACTCAAGGCTAATAAGACTATTTAGGTTCAAATCAAAGATGGTGTTGATTCTTGTAGCTCCTTAGTTGCTGGTAGTTTGAATTAAATAGTGAAAAATAATTTTTTTGGTGTTTACACAGAGAAGCTTACACTTTTATAGGATCAAGTTTTAGTTAGACAAGAAAACCAATAGGAATTCAATGTCCATACAAAGATGAAAAAAATGTTTCGAGGCATCTTTGATAAGGTCCAAGGAGAGGATATACACTATGGAGACATTAGGGAATCTAATTAGAAATTAGATACCATAGGGAGGAATCATTTCATAGTATAAAATGCACGCGAGCTTACTAAAATTTGTGCCATCTGGTAGTGATAGTGTGACTGATACAAATAGAGATGTGAAAGATCCAAGTATCAACCTCAAATTTTCAACAAATAAGCATGTTAGGTTTTGACTCTCCCTTTCAAAAAATACTTCCAATCATGTTTGTTTTGAAATTCAAAAGGATTCTAAACTAATAGTTCTAAGTGACTAAGAGGAAGAAAATGCGGATGATGAAAACATTGGTTATTCTCTTGTTTTGGATTTTTCTAGTTTGGATACTTTGGGTGAATATATATAGTGCCATTCAATTCTTGTGGTGTTTTGTAGGAGGTATCACAATTTGATTTCAGTGGCATTACCTTACCATACTTGTTGTAAATAAGAATCTCATTTCATACTAATTTTAATCTAGAATGATATGGTATTGGCTTTTTCAGGTGTCAGATGCATTGTAAGTAAACTGAAAAATTGCTAATTTGATGTGAGTAAAACTATACTTGCATTGGTACTTTGTTTCCCTTATGAATTTATAATTTCTTCCTCTTCTAAAAATTCTTTAGTAACAGGTTGTATATGTTCATCAAGGGCTCCAACTTCATGCAGCCTTTTCACATCTCCCTTAATATGAACCATTTGATTTGTGCCTCAAAAGTAGTCGTGACAAAATAAATCACTCTCAAGGTCTTAAGAAGCTTTCATAAAAAATATTTGAAAAAAAAACTATTTCAATACAAGGTTGAAGTCTTCAAAACAAAATAACTTCTCATATAGCAAAACTTTTTAGGACAATTTATTGACACTATTCAAGAAAAAATGCAGAGCAAAATACCCACTTAATAGAGAGAGTCAATAGCCTTGATTACCTTAATCATAAGGGAAAAAAAGGAGATTTATAGTCCTTCAAATTTAACGTTAAATTCATCTTCAATAAGTGTTTATGTTAATAAGAAAGAAAAAAAAACTATCATATAGAATAAGTAAATTGGCTTGAATTACACTAGTTCCCGAATATTTACTTTAGCTATTAACTTCGATGAAAGGAATTGGCTCCATTTTAACAAGAAAAGATCATTACACCACACTCATCATAAACATTTTACTTGATTCTGCTTACTTAAGAAAGTAGCATTTTCCATCACCTTCATGCACTTAAGTAATAACTACACACTCTTAGCCATTTTAGTTGTTATGGATGATTTGAGAGCAAAACTTGAGCCTTAGTCCTCCAAAGCCTCATGAACACAAATATTCACTAGTACAAAATGGCTAATTAGTTACTAAAAAAAGACTATAATTTGCATATAAATGATCATTTTTCAGTGGGTGACCAACAGTGGCTAATTTATAGTATCTTATAACACGACCAAATTTTAGTCATATTTAGCTTGATCATTAACTAGTTGCTTTAATTTTATTGTCTATTAGTATATTTAGTCATAAATTTGGTCATTAATTTAGTACCTGATTTAGTCATTAATTGCCACAATTAATGACCAAATACAACAAAATATCTTACTATATGATCACCCGAGAAAACGAATTAATGACCAAAGAAATATTACCAAAATGTTAGTTGTGTTATAAGATACTATAAATTAGCTACTAATAATCACATATATACAAATTTTAGTCATCGTCTGAAACCAATTAATGACCAAAGAAATATGACTAAATTTTGGTCGTGTTATAACATATTGTAAATTAGCTACTAATAGTCGTATATATGCAAAATTTAGTCCTAATTTTTAATCACAAATTTATTGTTCACAATAGTCATTTATATTTTTATGTAGTTTTATATTCATTATGTAAATGGCTAATTTAGTAGTTTATAATAATTTCATTTATTTTCGTTATTAATCATTATAAATGACTAATTTAGTCATTATGTATTCATTTTATTTGTGTTTATCATTAATCAATATAAATTACTAACTTAGTAGTTCTAGATTTATTATATTTGTTCATTATTAATCAACATAAATTAAGTAGTATGATTTCATGACTAAATTAAAAAAATGGCATACGATGTGCATGCTCATCTCATATGAAAACGTACAGTTACATATGTTAATTACGATAATAAAGAAATATCAGATACAACTATAAATAATTTCAACAAGATAAATTATATTATATGAAATGACAAGTAGTACAATATGAGTTTCCAACTTAATATTGGTTGGACTACAATTTACACATGAAATATTGTTTATCACTCCAAAGCATTATCCTTTTTTTGTCAACGCATGCAGGTGAATTGACCAACTCTAAATACTTAAGCATCATTTTGTGTCTCATGCGGGATATTGGCTTTAAGGGTATCACTAGACTTGTTCCCTTCTCTCTCTCTCTTTTTACATTTTTTGCTACATTGTTATTGTTTTCATCTTTCTTCAATTCCTACCTATTACCATCAACACCGAGTTCCCTTTCTGAAAATGAAAGAAGATACAATGTAGAGTATAAGACATTACAAACGATGTACACTAGAATGTAAACTAAAGTAGACTATAAAAGATTTATATGACATATAGCTCAACATTAGAAATGTCAATCCCATTTTCCCCCAAAAATGTAATAAACTCACACAAGTTTTCTTCAGTTAGAAGCCTTTTCTCCTTGAGATACCTGATGGAATTGACAAAGTATGCCAACACACAATAAGCCAATTTAAATCAGCCATAATATGATATTAAGTAAATGTATTGACTATGAAAATAAGTTGAATAATAACAATCAATTCTGAAAAACTAAATTGTCTCCAATCACACATTATTCTCTATAAAAAGTGTCCTAGAACTAGTTAAACAATAATGAAAATGTCATTAGTATTTATAACCAAAAAAATATGTATCAAAGATATTAGAGCAAGTCTATATACAAACATAGTATAGGACTAGACTTTCATTACACTCCATTATAAACAAAAAGTGTTAACCATGTATTTTCCTATGTTTTGAAATATAATCAAAATTATGTTATGTTGTGATGTGGTCTTAAACTTTCACAAGTATATTTACCACAACCATTTTTCTTTTACTCTGTGCTTCTATTGTGAGGTCTATGTTTTAATTAAGCATCAATGTAGTTGTGATTTCCTTGTTGCAATTGAAGACTTGCCTTGCCACAACTAATTTCTGAGCCAAACTCCTCTCCTCTGCCCCTGTAAAATTTTCTAACATATATCAGAGAAAGTTAAAATTTGTTAGTGTGAAAACAAGTGCTTTACTCATAAATGGAAACATCAAGCACAAGCTTGACTAATCCTTAGCTACCTCAATTTAATGGAGAAAATTATGATTATTTAGCGATTACAATGAAGGACATGTTTTCTTCTCAAGACAATTTGGATTTGGTGGAGAATGGTCTTCAAGGACTAGCAGATGCAACATCATACAATGCCTTGTCTCAAGTAGAAAGATATTTATTAAGGGACAATACAAAGAAGGATGCAAAATCCCTCTTTTACATTTTCAAGCAATTCATGAAAGTATTTTCCCAAGGGTTTCAGAAGCAACAAAGTCCAAGCAAGCATGGGATAGCCTCCAGACAGCCTACCAAGGCATGGCAAAAGCCAAGACAACAAAAATGCAAATGTTGAGAAGATATTTTGGAACACTTTGTATGAATGTGTCTGAGAATGTAGAATTGTTTTTTACTCATGTAATTAGGATGGTTACTCAAATGAGGTCTCATGGTGAGACACTTGAGGAAAGGAGAAAAGTTGAGAAAGTTTTAAGAATTTTGTTAACAAGGTTTGATGCCATTGTTGTGGCCATAGAAGAGACGAATGAACTGTCACAATTCTTAGTGGATGAGCTTCATGCATCACTGATTTCTCATGAACATAGACTAAATAGAGAAACAAGCTCCTCATTGGAGCATGCCTTCAAGACACAAGTTTCATTTGGTCAAGGTACAGGCAAATCGAGAAGGTCACATGCTAGAGGAAGAGGAAGAATACCACACAGAGCCGGAAGAAGCAACCCTTCAAGCTCAAGTGGAAAGGGCAACAATCAAAATACAACTTAAGGCCCAAGCCAAAATCAAGCACAAGGTCAAAGGTATGATAAATCGCAATTCAAATGTCATTATTGTAAGAAGTATGGTCATTATAAAAATGAATGTAGAAAGAAACAATATGACATAAGTAGCAAACCAAGTGTAAATTTCACAAAGGAAAATCAGAACTATGATAGCATGTTTTTTGCTTGTAATGTAGCACAATAAAAACAAAGTGATATATGGTATCTAGATTTAGGATGTAGCAACCACATGTCAGGGAACATAGAAATGTTTTCCAATATAGAAGAAAGTGTGAAATTTGAAGTGACATTAGGGACGGATAGCAAAGTCTTTGTCATGGGCAAAGAAAGAGCTAATATCCTAACAAAGAAGGGGGATAAGAAGTACATCTCATATGTTTACTTTGTCCCTGGTCTGAAGCATAACCTCATAAGCATTGGACATCTCATCCAAAAGGGCTACAATTTCTTTTTTCAAAATAATGAGTGCACAATTTTGGATAAGACTCCAAGCAAATAGTTCATTGCAAAGGTTTAGATGACAAAAAATATAATGTTTCCTCTAAAGATAAGATAATATTTGAAGGAAGAAGGTTGACAAGCACAACTATCAATGAACTCACAAGAGGATGGAAGAAAAGATGCAACTGTCACACAAGTAAACTATCAAGCAGAGGTCAAAGATGAAAATAAGTTATGGCATTTGAGATTTGGTCATCTCAACTTTGGAGGTTTGAATTTGCTACATAGGAAAGGCATGGTAAATGGATTACCACTCATGTACCTTGGGCAAGCAACATAGAGAGACATTTCCAACAGGAATGCCAGTAAGGGTAAAGTCACCTTTAGAGATTGTCCATTCAGATTTATGTGAACTAGTGCAAACACGATCAATTGATGGCAGCCATTATTTATTGACCTTAATAGATGATTATATAAGGAAGTCATGGTTCTATCTCCTAAAATACAAAAGTGAAGTGTTTGAGCGCTTTCACCAATACAAGGTTCTTGTTGAGAAGAAAAGTGGACACTACATCAAAGTCTTAAGGTCTGACAGGGGTGGCGAATACATCACAAATGACTTCCTTCAATGTTCAAGGGAGAATGGAATTCAAAATAAAATTACAACAAGGTATGCACCTCAGCAAAATGGTGTATCAGAAAGGAAGAATAGGACAATTATGTAAATGGCAAGGAGTATGTTGAAGGCAAAGCATTTGCCAAATGATTATTGGGCTAAAGATGTCGCTTGTGCAACACATATCATTAATAGGTGTCCAACGAAAATTGTCGAGAATGTGATTCCTGAAGAGGCACGGAGTGGAAGAAAGCATGGTGTCACTCACATGAGAGTGTTTGGATGTGTGGCATATTCACATGTCCCAGATGAGTTGAGGAAGAAGTTGGATAGTAAGGGGCATAAATGCATATTTGTTGGATATAGTGATGAATCCAAGGAATACAAGCTCTACAATCAATCAACTAGGAAGGTCATTATCATAAGATATGTGAAGTTCATAAAAGAGGAAGCATGGGATGGAAGTTTAGAGAATACAATGTGAATGCATTTATACCACATGAGAACAAAGAGGAATGGACAACAGCAAAAAATTCCTCAAGCGCAACAAAACACACAACAAGTAACATCGTCAAAAAAAAATAGGACAATGTTGTGTAGTCAAGCAAGTGCTTCTCCAAGTACACCGCAAAGCACAACACCAAGTGACATGTGAAGCCCATGTTCAACACTTACAAAAAGACCAAAAATCAAAAATTTTAATGAGATTTATGAGCAAGATGATGTTGATAGTAGCGTTGGTCTGAATTCCTTATGTGCATTATTTTGTCATTTAGACAACCCAATCCATTTTGAGGAAGAAATCAAAGAAGAAAAATGGGTTGTGTAAATGGAGGAAGAAATAGAAGCAATAGAAAAAATGACACATGGGAGCTAGTGGATCTTCCGCAAGGAAAGGAAGTCATTGGAGTGAATTGGTTCTATAAGACCAAGAGAAACATTGAGGGGAAGATTGAAAGTCATAAAGCAAGGCTAGTTGTCAAAGGATATAATCAGTAACATGGAAGAGATTATGTGGATACGTTTGTGCCAGTCGCGAAGATGGAGACAGTGCTCACAATTATGGAAATTGTCGTGCAACATAAATGGAAACTGTATCAAATGGACGTAAAATCAACGTTCTTGAATGGAGTGCTGAAAATGGAAGTGTATGTTGCGCAACCACCTAGTTATGAGGTAGAAGGCCAAGAAGACAAGGTGTATAGGTTGAAGAAATCTTGTTATGGGTTGAAGCAAGCACTGCATGCATGGTATAGTAGGATAGATGCTTACTTTTTGGACAATGATTTCGACAAATGTGATGGCAAGCCTACTCTCTACATCAAAGAGTGTGATGGTAAGATTCTTACTGTTGTCTTATATGTAGATGATTTGAATTTTATAAGCAATGGTGATTTCCTCATCGTTGATTTCAAAAAAGTCATAAACAGTGAATTTGAAATGATTGAATTGGGGTTGTTAAGGTATATTTTGGGCATAGAAGTGAAGAAAACAAAAAGTGGTATTTTTATTTCTTAAACAAAGTACGTAGTAGAAATTTTGGAGAGGTTTAAAATGCAAAACAACAAACATGCACCAACTCCAACTGTCATGGGCTGGAAGTTGAGAAAAGAAGATTGCAGTAGTAATGTCAATTTGACATTATACAAAAGTGTCATAGGCAGTTTGATTTATTTGGCCGCCACTAGGCCGGATATAATGTATGTAGTGAGCTTGGTGTCGAGGTTCATGGAGACACCCAAGGAAACACATTGGCAAGCAGTGAAAATGATTCTAAGGTATGTCAATGGGAAAAAATAGTATGGTATTTTGCACACCCCAATAGATGATTTCAGGTTGGTTGGTTACACTAACAATGATTTAGCAGGGATTATCAATGACAGAGAGAGCACCTCAGGATATGTTTTTCATTTGGGTCCTGGAACCATTTCATGGGCCTCCAAGAAGCAACCAATAGTGTCATTGTCAATAGCAGAAGCTGAATATGTCACCACAACAACATCAACGTGTCAAGCAATTTGGATAAGAAGGATATTTAGGGATCTTCACGCGGACCAAGAAGGAATGACAATTATTTTCTGCGACAACACCTCGACACTTGCATTGTCAAAGAATTCAATTTTCCATAAGAGGACCAAGCATATTGATGCTAAATATCATTTTATTAGAGAGTTTATTAACAATGGTGAAATTGTGTTGCAACACTGTATGTCACACGAACAATTTGATGATATTTTTATAAAGCCATTGACACGTGAAAGTTTTGTTTATCTTAGAGATTGTTTGGGAATTGTCAATGGGGGAAGTTTTTATTAAGTGGGAGTGTTGGAAAATTAATCCCACCCACCGCGACTTGTCATGTCTATTCTTGCACATTATGATTATACTTGTCACAAGTATTTTTGCAGGTAGTGCTTTTGTTTGCAGCCAGAAGGACTAAAGTCTGAGCAGAAGTACATCGCCAACCATTCCACAACACAACAGAGAGACTAAGGCACTTAGTGAATTTTGTTAAATAGCTATGGGCAAATATTTACTCTGCAACTCTTCTCTACACTCCACAACACCTGCAAGTTCATAAAACCATTTCGTTTGTAAAATCGCCCATATTGTGTGTTAATGTTTTTCTCTCTCATGAATTAATGAGTCAAAATGTATGTTTTGGATAAATATGGATGTAAAAGTCATTAGCAACATTGAGTTTTTGCTAGACGTGGCTGAAAGTCTAAGAGGTAAAAAGAAAATCCTGGGGAGAATTCTCGTGGGCGCGTGGAAACAATAAGTATTGTTTCTATTGTGTGTTACTCCGCAACCTTGGTGAAGCGTAAATAACAGTAAGATCTTTCTTGTTTTAGTTGGAGCACCAGCCTCCAATTTATCGTGCTAATGTATTTTCCTATGTTTTGAAATATAAGCTATGCTATGTTGAGATGTGGTCTTAAACTTTGACAGCTAGATTTATCGCAACCATTTCTCTTTTACTCTGTTTTTCTGCATGAGTTCTGTGTTTTACTTTAGCCATTGTGTAGTTGCTATTTCCTTGCTGCAACTGAAGACCTGCATTGCCACAAATGATTTCTGAGCCAAAATCTACTCCTCTCCCCTCCTCTACCCTGTAAATTTTTCTAACACCTTCGAGAAATTTACTCTAAATTTCAATCAAATTTTGAGACAGAACAAATCTTAACTTCATATCAAAAAGTTAAAATTCCACCTCAATCAACTAGAAAGTTAGAAAGAAATTAAATTTTTGTAACACATATATTTCAAATGCCATTGGATTTCCTCACATAAACGACCAAGCTCAAATGAATATATATATATATATATATATATATGCCACAGGCAATCCCCTACTCTTCTTTCTATCTTTATGGGTGAGCTAGTCATGTTCAAACTTCGTCACAGTGAAAAGATTAAGCACAACTCAAGGAGGTATGAAAATACACACGGGTTTCTCAAGCTATAAATAATAGGTCCTGAGACTAGTACTTTAGTTTTGGTGACATAAACTACAATTTCAATAATATGTACAATTAAACTCACCTTCACCTGGTATAATAAGTAAGGATAACAGCAAAGAAAAGTGAAATTGTAACACTTCTATCAATTTGATGTCTCAAATCTCTTAGCGGAAATGGGGTATTACAATGTCCCCCTGACGAGTCCTCTTTAAACCCTTTGAAATGCGTTCCCTGGAAGGAAAATGATATCCGCACGGAACTTGCTTACTTTGACAGCCTTCTTCCAGTGAGCCCAAAGTAAAGGAGACATTCTTCCTTTGACATACAAATGAAGGTTTGTATCGTGAAGCGTGACAATGAAATAAATATAAAACTGAAAATATGATAAAAATTGAAGACAGAAACTACTGAATCTCACTATACGACACGATGATGATAACATATTTCATAAATTGGAATTTTAAATAGTCTGATTTGATTCCAGAAATAAAGCGTGTATATAATTCTGGTGAGTGAAATTGAAATATGAAAGCTGAAAACAGCAGATGTGTTTTGGAAGACAAATAAGGTTCAAATTCGTATTCTAGAATGCCATGAAATAGTTGAAAGTATTAATAACCAGTCCACATTGTTAAGTCGACAAATCATTTAAGGATTCAAACTCGGTGAAATTGTATTTTCAAATTCCATAAAACTCTACAATTTTGAAAACCAAATAACGTTGATCAGTTGATCAATAGGATGCACATGCAATAGAATGTCTAACTAATCCAAGAATATCACAATCATTTTCTGATGCAAGAATACTCTGAAATATATTACCAGGTTACAGGAATGTAAAATCTCTTACCCGTATTCGCGCATACATTCAATTCACTGTGTTCAACGCCCAATATGGTAATCACTGTTATTTAAGTTTAAATCTCAGAAGTAATGGCGGACTGAATATTATGAACATACTCCACATCAGATTTTTCTGGTTTCTCAATGGAAGTCCACATTCCACTGGTTTCCGCCGGCGTTATTGCTGCACTTTTAGTAGGCGGAGGCTCAAACAAATAGAAAACCTGACCATTACTCTCAGCATAACCGCAAACAAAATTCTTGTCACGCCACGCTACACAACATCAAATACTTGTGAGTGTTTCTGGAAAAGAACCTACTGCCTTCCAAACGTTTTCATCAGAGTTATATTCCATCACTCCTTGCTTCTTCTGGTACGAGTACAAGCCACGAGAAGATGCAGCAACCACACAAGACTATGGGTTTTTCCCTTCCCCGACGGTCCACATATTCTCCAGCATTTTCCATAACCTTGTTTCTGCATCATAAACTTCCGAACTCCGCTTGCAACAATCACCCAACTCACTATTATAACCGCTAATAACGAAAAATTTGCCGTCGGTGATAGCACCATAGCATTCATCCCGTTCTTCGCGCATCTCAGGAAGAATCTTCCATTCATCTCTAAACACATTGTAAAGAGCTGCTGCTGATTGCAGGAAATCTTAGTAGTCATCGTGTCCACCTGAAACGTAAAGGAGTCACTCAGGTGATACTCAGGATATTCGAATCTCTGGCATCTCTGCGCCACGGCTCCACTTTCCAGATTCTAGGTGGAGGTCGGATGAATTCCATCTGCCCATCAAATTAACACACGCATTCACAAAAGAGTGGAATCCCATTGTGAGTACGGGAAATGGGGAAGGGGAAGAAGCGTTTCTAATATTTTCAAACAAAAATCTGAACAGAGAAAATGTTTTGTTTTTTGCCACATGATCAAAAATTTGTTCAGTGGACATGAAGAACAGAGTTTCACACACCAAAATAAACTTGTATTTATTAATCAAAATTCTCAGCTACAAATTTCTTCCTCCAACAAAAGTATTACACTGATTTCAAAAAAGGATTTACTTTGTCTCTGCAACAGAGAGCGATAAATTTTTTTTACTCTGTTTGTTCAAAAATTAACAGAGGGCTTTGTAAATAAAAACTTCTTACATATCCCTACATATGCTGGTGCTTTTCCATTACATTACATTTCAAAAAAAAATCACAGTGATGAGCAGTTCACTTCATTGCAATATATTTCAATCTCTCAACAAATATTTTTATTTTTTATTTTATTTTAATTTTTTATTTTTTTATGTGGCATTGCTCGGCTTCTCAAACTACCTCACACTACTGTGTTTCTTTTAAACAACATAAAAAAAAAAATTTAACAATAGGCCTTTTCTTTATGTGCCCATACTTCCGTGTAAAAAAAAAAAGCATTAAAATTAAAGATCTTACCAACATTCACCGACAATATACGAATGCAGTAAAATCAATTACTTGACGTGGAGAACTAGTGGTCAAACCAAAACTTCTTAATTACTTGACCTGGAGAACTGGTGGTCAAAACAAAACTACACGTCAATCGCACGGTGGTCAGCCTGATAACCAAGAACCATGTACCCTGCTGCCATCACCGTTGATCTAATCGGACGGTTGACTGTAATCCCCCGGAGCTCTCAATCGCACCAACTTTACCTGCTGGGGAACGGGTGGTTTTTGAATAGTGTTGTGGCCACATGTCGATCAATGAATGTGATGAGAGCCCCCTCGGAAAATACCACTCTGCGTGAAAGGTGGTGCGGGGAAAAACTGCGTTTCCGGAATTAACTATGCGCCATTGTTCAACTATAGTGGCAGTTGAAATTACAATTTCAACACTCCCCTTTAATGTCAACTACTGGGCTATCAGTCATATTCAGACATTTCCTCAAAAATTCAAAATTTTTCTATCCCAAAGGCTTGGTCAGAATGTCTGCAATCCGCTCCTGAGTTCTGCAATTATTTAAAACAATTTTTCCATTATTTGCCAATTCCCTCATGTAGTGAAACTTTGTGTCAATGTGTTTCGTTCTCTTATGAAACACAACATTCTAAGATAATGCAATAGCTGAGCTATTGTCACAAAAAATCACAGTTCCTTTTATTTGTTCTTGGCATAAACTCCTTAACATTCTTCTCATCCAAACTGCTTGACATGCTACTGTTGTAGATGCCACATATTCTGTTTCCACTGTAGACAACGCTACAATAGGTTGTTTTTTAGAAGCCCATGAAATAGCTCCTGAACCCATGTGAAAAACATAACTGGATGTGTTTTTCCGATCATCTACACTTCCAACCCAATCACTATCACTGTATCCAATTAAATCTGAACATTCTGAAGTAGTATATAAAATGCCAAACCTTTTAGTACCTTTAACACACCTCAGAATATTTTTTGCTGCCTCCCAATGTGCCTCTTTTGGCCTCTCCATGAATCCAGAAATTAAACTAACAGCATGCATTATATCCGGACTAGTTGCAGTGAAATACATGAGGCTGCCAACTATGCTCTTGTCCAAACTAAGATCAAAATCCTTGCTGCTATCTTCTTTGCTGAGTTTTAATCCCATCATTGTGGGAGTGATTGTTGCCTTGATCTCGTGCATATTAAATCTTTCCAGCACTTCATTTGCATATTTCTCTTGTGAGATAAAAATCTCATTCCCATTTTGTTCCACTTCTATTCCTAAGAAGTATCTCAGCAAACCCATGTCAATCATTTCAAATTATTCTTTCATGACTGTTTTGAAATTTTCAAAAAGATAATCATCATTGCCTGTGAAAATAACATTATCAACATATAACACAACAATTAGTATTTTACCATTATTTTCTTTGATGTAGAGGCTGGGTTTTCCCTCACGTTTTTCAAATCCATTTTCGAGTAGATAGGACTCTCTCCTACTATACCATGCTCTTTGTGCTTGCTTCAGCACATAAAGAACTTTATTCAATATGCACGCTTTGTGCTCTTGGCCTTTTTTTTCATAGCCTAGAGGTTGTTTAATGTAAACCTCTTCCATTAACACTCCATTTAGGAATGCTGACTTCACGTCCATTTGGTAAACTTTCCACTTGTTTTGTGCTGCTATGGACAACAGTGTTCTCACGGTTTCCATTCTAGCAACCGTTGCGAAAGTTTCCTCATAGTTTTCTCACGGTTTCCATTATAGCAACCGTTGCGAAAGTTTCCTCATACTGCTTCTTATATCCTTTGACAACAAGTCTTGCCTTATGTCTTTCTATTTTTCCTTCAGCATTACTCTTGGTCTTGTAAACCCATTTAATTCCAATGACTTCTTTTCCTTTTGGTAGTTCAACTAAATCTCATGTCTTGTTTCTTTCTATGGCATTGATCTTCTCATCCATAGCTTCTATTCATTTCTTATCCTTGATTGCATCTTTGAAATGAATAGGGTCATCAACATGACAATATAAAGCAAACAAAGAATTTATACCTTCATCATAAATGTCACTTAAATTTTTGAACTTCTTACCTCTTTTATTTGATGTACAAGTGCTTGAAGAAGCACTTGAATTTCCTCCTTGTGATGTGCTTGGAGAAGCACTTTTATTTCTCCTCAAGGGTGTCTCTTGCTGCCCTTGTGTTAATGCTGCGGTCTGGGGATGTGTTTTAGCCATCTTCTCATCATATTCATCATGTGACAAAGAACTTTTAACATTCACTATTTTCTCTATGCTTCCATCCCAAGCATCCTCCTCAATGAACTGAACATATCTACTCACAAAACACTTCTTGGTAGATGGGTTATACATCCTATAAGCTTTGGATTCCTCACTATATCCAATGAAAATACATTTCTCCCCTTTGCTGTCCAACTTTTTCCTTAGCTGATTTATAATGTGTGTATAAGCCACACATCCAAAAACTTTCATATGGGTGACTCCTTGCTTTCTCCCACTCCATGCTTCTTTAAACACTATGTCATGAATGTTTTTGTAGGGCATCTATTCAAAATGTACGTTGCACAATGTACAACTTCAGCCCAATACTCATTTGGCAAATGCTTTGCCTTTAACATACTCCTCACCATATCCATGATTGTCCTATTCTTTCTTTCGACTACTCCATTTTGCTGCAGAGTGTACCTAGTGGTAAATTTTTTATGAATTCCGTTTTCTCTACAAAAACTTAGAAATTCTTTGGAGATATACTCACCTCCTCTATCAGTTCTTAGAACTTTGATATGAAACCCACTTTGGTTTTCTACAAGTGCTTTGAAATTTCGAAATTTTTCAAACACTTCACTTTTGTTCTTCAGGAAATAAACCCAAGTTTTTCTAGTGAAATCATCAATGAATGTTAATATATAGAGGCTACCTGCAAGTGATGGAGTTTGCATCAGTCCACATAAATCTGAGTGGACAATCTCTAAGGGTGCTTTTGTCGTTATGCTTTTCCCTGATGGAAAACTTTCTCTGTGTTGTTTCTCCAAGATAAAACCTTCACAAAGGTTGTCTAGTTTCTCTATCAATGGTAATCCTCTTACCATTCCTTTTTTGTGCAACAAGTTAAGACCTCCAAAGTTGAGATGTCTAAATCTCAAGTACCACAACCAATTTTTATCCTTTGGTTCGCTTTGGAAAGCCTCTTGTGTAACCGCTGCAATTTCTACCCCATATTTCAAAACTGCTTTTATCCTGAGAGGGAACATCCTGTTCCTTGTCATTTTCACTTTAGTAATACATCATTTGCTGGGTTTTCTATCCATGATGGTGCATAAATCATTCTCAAAGAAAACATTGTACCCCTTTTGAACAAGCTGTCCAATACTTAAGAGGTTACATTTCATTCTAGGAACATAATAGACATCTGCCATGGTTTTCTTTTCACCTTTCTTTGTTAAGATATTTACCTCTCATTTTCCCATAACATAAACTTTACTATCAGTCCCAAGTGTGACTTGTGACTTCACACTCTGATCTAACTTAGAAAACAGGGCTATGTTTCATGTCATATGGTTACTGCAACTGGATTCTAGAAACCATATATCATCACTCTTTGTTTCAGCTATATTACAGGCTAACAACAAATTATTTTGGCTGATATTTTCTCTAGTGAAATTTCCACTAGATTTATTATTCATATCATGCTGCTTCTTCCTACATTCATTTGCATAATGCCCATATTTTTTACAATAATAACATTGGACATTGGATTTATCATACCTTTTTCCTTGAGCATCATGTTGTCCGCTTTGTTGGTTGCTGCCTTGGTCTTGGTTCTGATTTGGATTGTTGCCTCTTCCTTGAGCATTTGCTGGACGATTTCTTCTACCACTGTTTTGGCTTCTGCCTCTTCCTCTCTTGTTTCCTCTGCCTTGACCTCTTCCTCTTCCAAAGGACACCTGGGTCTTAAAGGCTTGCTCTAGAGATGATTTTTCATTTCTACTCAATCTTTGTTCATGTGTTATCAGTGATGCATGTAGTTCATCAACTGAGAAATTTGTGAGATCCTTTGTCTCTTCTATGATGGTGACAATCACATCAAACTTTGAGGGTAGAACCCTCAATAGTTTCTCCACAATCCTCCTTTCTTCAAGAATCTCTCCATGAGACCTTATCTGTGTGACCAAACCAATCACCTGTGTGAAGAATGAGTCAATATTATCTAACTCCTTCATGCATAGATTCTCAAAATCTCTCCTCAGCAATTGTAGTTTCATTGTCTTCACTTTCTCCATGCCTTGATAGGCTGTCATGAGAGCCTTCCATGCTTCTTTGAATGTCTTGGCTATTGCTATCCTTGGAAACACACTCTCATGCACTGCGTAATATAAAAAGAGGAGGGCTTTAGAATCCTTCTTTTTATAGCTCTTCAATAGATCTTTCTCTGCTTGAGTTAAATTATTAAACTCATTTTCATCTGCTGGTTCTTCAAAACCATCTTCAACAAATTCCCATAAGTCTTGTGAAGCAAAGAGGGCTCTCATGGTTATTGCCCAATAGTCATAGTTTTTCCCATTAAATTATGGGAGCTGGGTATTACAGATACCCATGCTAGTGCTGATGCTGGTGCTGGAGCCACCCATTCTTGCACTCTAAACTATGCTTCAAAATACTTGACTGTATTTAAAAATCATTGACTGTCTTCAATAGCAACACAAAAAAAACTTGAGAAATACCTTTGAATCTTTCTTGACTGAGTCTTCCCTCTACTGGAGAAGTTGCTGCAGCAAGAAATCTTTCCTTCAGTGTCTTTGACAAGCTCTGATACCATGTTGAAAATTTCTGGTAATTTCAAACAAAAATCTGAACAGAAAAAATGCTCTATTTTTTCCACAGGATAAAAAATTTGTTTGCTGGAGATGAAGAACAGAGTTTCACACACCAAAATAAACTTGTATTCATTAATCAAAATTGCTAGCTACAAACAGAGGGATTACACGAGTTCCAAAAAGGAATTTACTCTGTCTCTGCAACAGAGAGCAATACTCTGTTTCTTCAAAAATTAACACAATGCTGTGTAAATAAAAACTTAGAACATTTACTACTTTAAATGTAATTCATTACATATGCTGGTGCATTTTCTATTACATTACATTTCAAAAAAAATTCACAGTATTGGACACTTCACTTCATTGCAATACATTTCAATCTCCCAACATTTTTTTTTTCTTTTCTTTTATCTCGCGTTGCTGCGCCTCTCAAACTACCTCGCCTCTCAAACTACCTCACACTACTGCGTTTCTTTTTTTTGCTTCACATATACAATAAACAACATAACCAAAAAAAATAAAAATAGGCCTTTTTTTATGTGCCCATACATCTGTGTAAAAAAAACCATTAAAATTAATGATCTTACCAACATTTACCGACAATTTACGAATGCATTAAATTCAATTAATTACTTCACGTGAAGAACTCGTGGTCAAAACAAAACTTCACATCAATTGCACGGTGGTCAGCGTGATAACCAAGAACCATATACCCTGCTGCCATCACCATTGATCTAATCAGATGGTTGACTGCAATCCCTCGGAGCTCCCAATCGCATGAACATTACGTGCCAGGGAACGGGTGGTTTTGGAACAGTGTTGCGGCCACATGTCGATCAACGAATATGATCGGAGCCCCCTCGGAAAATACCACTCTGCATGAAAGGTGGTGCGGGGAAAAATTGCCTGGTTTCCGAAATTAACTGTGCTCCACTGTTCAACTGTAGCGGCAGTTCAAATTACAATTTCAACATTTCTCAGCCACAAATTCTAGATCATCATCAGGGTAATCAGGATATTCTATGGGTTCCACTAAACATATACACGGTTGTGAAGTCGCAAACTTTTTTCTGTCTTCATAGAACTTGGGATGGTTCACAGTAGCCTCCCAGATTGTGCAAACAACTCTGAGGTTTTAATGGGAGTCGTAAGTTACTCTTAGCAGACACTGTCGACCTATTTCCCATGGAAGAACCACAAAATCCTCCATAATCAGATGCACTGCACCTAGCCAAATATAGTTTGATACCACTGGCTTTCGAAAATTTGATTTCATGAACAAATTATTTGGTTTGATTCGATTCATTAGGAGAATAACCGACATAACCAAATGTTTATGCTCAAATACTGTTTGAAAAATCTGCAAAGCCAGGCACAAGACGAACACATAATATCATAGCACTCAGACAAGCCAAAGACTCATGTACCAAAATTGCACCCTTCTTATCAGTCCGCTCCCAACCGGATCGAACCCAGGTGACAACCACAACAGACAACCACAACAGAGACAATTCGAACGAAGTAAGGCGCCACAAAATGTGACTGAGATCGAAATAAATATGAACAAAAACTCAAATCATAACTCCTATCTTAATAGAAGAAACTAGAGGGAAAAATCATCGCATAATCGCATAAATGAGGCGTCGCCTTTAACGAATGAAAAACATACCAATTGGCTTGTGTTTGGCAATTTGTGCAAAGGAAACCCTCATGGAAAACAAATCATCGATTGTTTTCTTGTGTGGTTGGTTCCTTTTGCGGTGGGTAGGATTTGAAAAAGATCCAGCGTCACTACACAAGGGTGAGGCAGTATCTAGTTGCTGGAGAATCAGTAAATATTTAGTGTAGGCACTCATTCTAACTATTTAAATAAATTTCTAATCAACTTTACTCTCCAAACTACTTATTTTTTCTAATTTTATTTATTAAGTAAATATATTTTTTACCAATATATTTTATAATCATTTGTGATTGTTTAATTTCTTATAATAATGATCAATTTTAAAATTTCAATAATTTTCAGAGGAATGAAAATTATATTTAGAGGATAGCAAGGTTATTATTAACAATCTATAAATATGATGTATTTAATATGACATGTAGTTTATGCAGTTTTATGTAATGGTGTATTATTCTTAAGAATATTGAAATGTGTGCACATTTTATATTCACGATAGCAAAGTCAAAATGGCAAGAAAATTTTTCCATAATAAAATTTGTGCCTCTTATTCTCAAGAATATTAGAATGTGTAGAATATTGGAATGTGTCCAAACCAAATATGGGAGATCACAAGGTCAACACTACCAAGTGAATTACCAAGCGAATTAGGTTTTTGCGCCTCTTATTCTCAAGAATATTGGGATGTGTGAAAACTTAATATGGGAGATCACATGGTCAAGACTACTAAGCAAACATGTTTTAAAGTTATTCTGGAGAACATTGGAATGCGTGCAACTAAATATGGAGGTTAGAATAACACCGCCTACCAAGGACATTTTGCAACAATGGAATTGGCATGCATTGTTATAAAAAAAAATGGAATGGATGCAAACTCAATATGAAAGATGACAATGCTAACACCACCAAGCAAACATCTTTCTGAAAATGAAATGGACATGCTTTATTTTTGAGAACATTAAAATCTGTGCAAACTTGATATGGATAATACCAAGGTCAATACATTTACTGACAATGAAATTGACGTGCATTATTGTCAAGAACATTAGAATGGTTGCAAATATAATATGGAGGATAGCCTGGTCCAAGCAAGAACCTTTTTAACAATGAAATTACCACAAGTAAGCAATACATACATGGCACAATCTCAATAACTTTGGAATTAGTGCAAACTCAATATGGAAGACAACAAATTCAACACCACCATGCAACCACCTTTTCTAACATTGAAATTGACATGAGTGTGCGACACATGCATGGCACCGTTTCAATGTTCTTGAGAGTAGAAATGTCAACATCGCAAAGTATCTTTTCTAAGAAATATATGCCAACACAATCTCAACAACTTTAGAATGGATTCAAACTCAATATGGATGATGGCAAGGTCAAAACCACTAAGGAAGCACCTTTTACAAAAATCGAATAAATAAAATCAAGACACACATGCATGCCGCAATCTCAACAATTTTGAAATAGGTGAAAACCTAATATGGGGGATAGGAAGGTCAACACCAATAAGAAAGTGTTTTTTCTAATAGATGCACTAAACAACCTTAATAACTTTGAAATGGGTACAAACTCAATAAAAAGGACAACAAGATTCCCTTTCTGAAATTTTATCAATATGAAAGACTCTGGAAATATCCACTCTTAGGTTGACACAAGTAATCAAGATCAACAAGCAAATAATTGTCCCACTCACAAGATCAACAATAACAAAAATTCAAATTTTCAAGCTATGAAAAAAAAGAAACTATATAAAATGAGGTCAACATTAATTATTTGTTGCACAATTATGCTTTTGTATAATTTAATTATTGAAACTTTAAAACATCTTTTAATTAGTACATTAATTATTTTATTATTTTTTCTCAGTTTTATTTGATATTTAATATAGTGTTGTATTATTGAAACCGCTTCATAATTTAACATAAATAACGCTCATAATATTTATATATATTTATAATTATTAAATGTAATGATATGTTATTTACATATAAATTAAAATAGATTCTATTTTTAAATTATATAACAATTTTATCATAATCCAAGTTTCATATAAAGTAAAAGATGAAATAGATGAGGTTTCCCAAAATTTAAAAGAAATTTGACTATAAGATTAGCAAAATTTTAAAACTCATTAAATTGATTTATGTCATAAAAAAAAAAATATATCTTTAAATTAAAAGTTTGTAAATATATCATAATGTAGTTTAATTAATAGACAAAATAGTTTTTTGAGAAGAATTTAGCAATATAATTTCGAACAAAATTGTGATTTTTATCTTTTAGAATATAATTTTGAATATATAAGTAGATTTGATATCCCAAAAATCTCCTAATAGATTGGGAGTTTGTATTTTAAACAACTAAAACATATGATTCTTAAAAAGGTGATTTCATCTATTAATTAGAATAAGCCTATCATAAAAGCTCAACTTTAA
>APFE031674406.1:0-37086 GCA_000404065.3 Pinus taeda | reverse complement strand
AACATGTTTAATCATTTTTTTTAATTATTTTAAACTAAACTGGTAGAGATATGTAATATTAAAAAAGTTTGTATTGGAAGGCAACAATCTTTACATATTTCAATTTTCCTTGCAGTTTGAGCACTAAGGCTCGATACAAAATTTCAAATGAGTTACCAATGATACAAGAAATCCAATCCATTTCCAACTATAAATTTTACGAAAAACACCCAATATCCAAACATTTTTTTTTTTTTTTTTTAATTTAGTTTGACTTGTTTTTCATGGAGTAATACTTTTTATTTTCTTCCTACTTGAGTCCTACCCATATTTTCAATAGATTTCGAGGTGTCATTATTATTTTCCTGATCTTCCCAAGAAGTTTCCTTTCCAGCATTATTCATTTTGGTTTCTATTGGGGATTTGTTTTGCAAGAGGGTTTTGCTACTTTTCCACTTTTGTTGAGTACAAAGAATCTTCACTAGGCTTTGATTTTTTTTGATTAACTTTTGTTGCCTCTAATGTATTTTCTTCGGTAGTATCATTTTCCAATTTATTTTCTTGTTCTTTCTTATCTTGATACTCTTCCTGTTTGTATACCGTATAATGATTTCCATGAGCTCCTTCCCACTAATTAATCCTTCGATATTTTTTCCTATCTTTATTGTTCTGCTGTTTGGGGGATTTTTTTTACTACATGCCCATTTCATAACATGCTCTATAGCGGAATGAAAATTTTTCAATATCGAGCTTTTGGAGCAAGATATAATTTGGCGTTTTCAAAATACTCTTAAATGGAAAAATCATTATTGAAGTACATCTCCTGACAAAGTCAAGCATAAGTAGTTTTATAATAATTTCTTGTAGATGGGTTATACCAACAAATTTTTCCAAGAGCATTCCTAATAGAGGATAACAATTGAAGACTGCAAAGATGCAAAGGTAGTTTCAGAAGCCTAAACCAAACTGGAGTTGTGGAGATTGATGTTATTACCGGATCAAAGGTGGGAGACTAGGGCTACATGAAGAGATCAAGACTACCGTAAAAGCATGGCTCAGATACAAAAATGGCTTTGTTATCCTCAATATTGCCGAAAGTAACAATGCGGAAACCCTGAGCCATGGGATAAATTTTTAGATCATTCCATAAACACATTTTCCACATCTTAGAGATCTGTTTATGCAAATCCATTAGCCATGTCCAAAATCCTTTAAACATGAAATCCAAATCTGGCTCCGAAAAAAAAAATTCGCAGCTAAAATCTTCCTCATCCAAAGGAACATTAAGAGAGGGAACTTCTTGAACTACTGGGAGGCCAAATATAGATTTCAAAATGGAACTACGTGAAATTAAAGAAGGGATTTCTTGTTTGGAAACAATTCCTACAAAATAAATTATCTTTATCACTGAATCACTAAGATCGCCATTGATGAGATTTCCATACATGTCTTCAAATAAATACATGTGATCTAAGTATAGATTAGTCAACTAGGGAAATACCCTAGCCACCACAAGGGTTTTTAGTGCTTCTCCCATCTCGTCCTCACTCTATTATCCATAAAACAATTATACAAAAACGGCATGAAAAGCCTTTTCCCAGTCAAATGCCATTGTGGTTCACCAAAATACATATAAACATTATCATAACTAAAATAGCCTCTTGTCAACAAAGAGAGAAGATATCTTGATAATATAAATGTGTCATAAATAGCAAAGAGAAGAGATATTTGGTCTCAATCTTATATGTGTTCCACTAGCAAACCTTCTATAGAAGGCTTGTAGTAGTGCTCATAAACTGAAACTCCGTTTTTATTCGTAATCTTCCGTGTACCCGGTTCTTGTTGTGAAACTACTTTGGAATGATCAACAACCATGGAATTCCTCTCCTCGTAAATATGGCAATGGGAAATTTGATCAATTCTTCTTTTCAACTATAAGAGCTCCTCCAAAATGGGAATCAGTGTGTTCATGTGACATTAAGAAACTTCATTAAACCAACTAATAATAATTAAGGAATTACAAAATATTTGTAGCTACTCGCATCCCTTTTCAATAGAAAATAATAATAAAATATTTAAAATGATCATTTTTGCATAATTATTTGAGCCTTGGCCAAAGCCTTTTTGGAATTTAAATAAATGGTTTTAGTTTAAATAAAGTAATTCTCCTCCCCACTCTCACCTCAAGCCTACGAAACACAATCAAAGTAAGCCTAAGGATGAGACTGGTCCACTTCTTTATGAGTGATATTCAGAGGTTGTGTCTAATTTTTAAATCTAGGATGAGATCATATATAACTAGAGAATTAGCTGCCACATCTCTTCTAAGAGATAAGATACCATTGCTTGAGCTAGTTTATTTATTTTTTGTATGTAAGTATATTTCAGTTCTCTGATGTTAATGAAATAAAGTTGCTTTCTTCTATTTCATCTCTTTCTTTATGTTTATAGTCGTGTTCTATTGAGCTCCTTTTTCTCTCAAGGGATTCTTCGAACAATATTTTGAAAGGATCTCCTCCTCCCTCGTAATCATAATGATTCCCTGTGTTACCCACATGGCATCCCTCATACTTACGTGGAAATACCACAACATTTGTGGATGGTTTTTAGGTTACTATGCCAAGTGAATATACTTTCACTAACAAGACCTACACTTTCATCCAGTGCACCATGTGTCAGAGGTGGGGCCAACTAGTCCACATCATCTTGGTGTCTCAACATTGAAGATTACTCGCCTCGATTTACTCTAACTTCAATTAGAAAACTCCAAGGTTCAAGGTCCAAGACCCAAAGTTGACCCCACTAGCCCACACCATTTGAGGGTCTCAGCATTGGGGTTTCCTTAACTCCTCACACTTGAACACTTTGGGACCAATCAATAACGACTGATATTGACCCATTGGCATCGGGTCGCTCCATAGGATGGATCTTGCATCTCTCTCGAACGTCTAATGGCTCGACGACATAGTTACCCTAATGGTGGTTTCGAACTTGGGGAAGGTGGGACCCTCAATTAATCTAAGTCATCAATTATATATGGTTTTTATGGTGCTAATCACAACTATACGTCCCTCTCCTTGTAAAGAACTGAATAGGAGTGGGGGGCCTCCATTAATCTTGATCATCAGCCTCTAGGCGACTCTCCACTTAATTCCTTTAAAATATTGGTGGTATGAAGACTTGTGAGCCCTATAGTGTCCACCCCAATCCATGTTCCCAAGCCATGTCACTAAGACATGTCACCATGTTACATCACTAATCCATGTCACTAAGCCACATCACCATGTTTACTCACTAAGCCACCTCACCAAGCCATGTCATCTCATGCCACATCACCCTAGGCTTCATCATCTCGGCATTGGGTTCTTGAATTTCCCTGTATTCCAACCTCAATTGGAAATGTCTAGATCTGAGATTTGAGGTGTGAAATTAGGGTTCCAATATCCATGGTTCCACCCCATATTTTGAACACTCGGGTAGTCGAATGAAGGGTTTCACTATGATGCAATTTTACTATTGATCCAATCTTTTAGAACCAAGAACAAAACATGGTAATACTTTTATTCACACTAATGAAATGTGTGCACTATTTTCCACTCTCAGATTATCAAAATCTCATATTCAATACCTATACAAAATATTAAATGCAACCCCAACATTGTTCATGTTATGCAGGCCCCATGTGAAGGTTAAAATGATGGTTATCCTAGCCTACGAACATCCAGTCGTCTTAGAAGTGTGTGACCTCTTAGATTCATAGATACAACCATATTAAAAAGAGGAAATCCAACCTTCAAGGCCTTCGGGTTGGTTCTAGAGAAACTATCTCTTTCGAGTGTTGGACCCCTAGATCTGTGAACTCTACCAATGTTCTAAGGATCAATGAATAAAGAAAAATTTGAAGGAAGAGGGAAATATCCCAAATGCCAAATTTCTTGGTAGACATGGACTAGGCCATGAATCTTGACCCGCAAAATACCATGCTATGACAAAAATAAAAAGCTTGGGCACTAGGAAGAATCAAAATAAACAAAAAATAGATGAGAGATAAGAGCATGCCCCCAACAACCAATTTACACAAAATACACATTGATTGATGAAGCCATATGAGACAATATAACCATGTTAGTTGTGGTACTGTGGTTAAACTTGTACATTCATCTATAATGTGTAATATCCATCCATTGTTGTAATGTTGTTTTTGTTTAGACTGGATTATGTTAGTAAGAATGGTGGAAAAGCCATGAAGTACATTGAAATAGTTATGTAAATAAATAATTTTATTAATAAGAAAAATGGGATTGAAAGTACTTGGGAATCATACACCTGAATATGAGATTAAGATAACTCTTCCATGAAAACAATTTTGGATAATATTTAATGGATGGGAGAGAAAATTCATTAAATCACTTAGTTGGGGAAAGATGATAAGATTACATAAGCATAAAGAACCACAGAAGAGAAAAGTGGGTTTTTAAGGAAAATCTTACGAAATTGGACATTGAGGACCACAAAAGAGGGACACTGCCAAAGGAAAAAATCAGTCAATGAAAAAAGGTATAAAATACTTATTGAAGGGATCAATAGAGGTTATTGATACCCTGCCAAGTACATCTTAGCTCAAGGGGGAACTAGAGTCACTTAATTCAAGATTGGGTGGAGAAACATGTTTACAATTATCAAGTGAATCCCTAACAATTATACCAGTTAGACTAATTATTATGTTATTCAATTTCCTATTCACCATAGATTACCTGTTATGTACTCTTATTTTTTTATATGTCAATAATTATATGTAAATTTTGATGTAATATTTTATATTTATATATGTGAGTAGAATCTGTAATTATCATTGTTGGAACATTAATAACATGCATGCAGATTATTTAGTAATTAGTTCTACAGTGATGAGGAAGGGATTCAATAATTATGAATTTGATTGTTCGAAGACTGCATACTCAATGTGATATGAAATTCTAGATTGATTTCACAACATATGAGTAGATACTCATAAATAACAGAATTAGATGGTTATAGCTGGTTTTTAATATTATGAGAACATGCATATGGTGACTATCAATTTAGTGGGTCTGAGAGTTGATGCAATGATTAATAAGACATGAATTGTCTTTTTATGTTAATAACATGGTCCTGAATGGTAAATATAAGGCGTTATTAGCTACAATGAGAAATTTTATGTTGTTTGAGGACGAGAAATAGTACTTGTAGGGTTTCAATCTTGCAACAACGGAAATTCATGAGTATGTTAAGGATAAGGGAACTAGGCATATGAGGAAGCAACAGGCATATTCCTAATAGAGTTGTTCCTTTTTAGGAAAACAAAGCGAGACACTAGAGCAACTGTAATACTCACACCAAATAGGTGAAGGAAATACGTTTTCCAGCAGATAAACTACTAAACTAAAACCTTTAAGAATAGAAATAGGGAGAAAAATATTTCATTTATTTCAGTACCAAAAATTGCTGAAGAATAATAGAATTAAAAAAAAAATATTAGAAACCAGGAAAATATGTGTGCAACTGGTAGCGAGACAAATCACACATTAATTCAACAATTGAAAAGAAATGGGAGACACATTAATAAAAGTATATGTACATTTCACATTTCATAAAACTTCATTACAGTAATAAAAATCAGGAACCCAATCTGTGTGAAATAAATTACACCAAGAAATCAATTATTGAGAAAACACATGCCTTAAATAATACAATTGACACAAATATCAGAAAGATAAAACATCGGTAATTCTATTACATCAAGTGGGAATCTAACTACACAACCAAGTAACTAGAGGTTTAAGCCTCGGTAATTATGGTTCATAAAGTTATAATTTAGAATCACAATGGCACATATACTTGTATCTGAATAAGGGATTAGGAGAAGAATTTCCAGATTGAATTCCCTCAATCCTCATAGAGACTCTCTGGCTTATCATAGAAATAATCCCCAACAACACCAACGAATAACAAAGTTTGGAATGGGTCAGAGAATTTGACTAATGCTGGGAGAATCATGGTAACCGACTATTGTCTAGGTAAATCCTCTCTGTAGACAGAGATGGTCCCTCTAGCCCAATGAGTGGGTCTAGCATCCGAAGTGAAAATATACTAATTACTTTCCTAATTTGAGAGATGAAGAATATGGCCTACCTCATTCTAATGCTATCTCTATCTCCTTTGCCGAAGACCTTGAGTCAGTTGCATCACAAGCTTGTTCCTGTTGCTCTCACCATTTATGTGCCTCCACAAGGGATCAAGACACAACAAGGAATGAAAATACAAATAGCATATTCAAAAGAAACCTACTTAACTGATCAAGGAATGTTAAACTGAATGATACATGAGAATACACATTTAGGGAAAATGAACCAGGAGTTGTATATTAATAGAAAATAAAAGGAAGCATACAACGAAGCCTTGATGTTGATAGGATCTCCTTGAAATGCATATCCAAGTCTAATATAAGCTCACCAAGCACTCCTTATCCAAGTCAAATGAGTAGCATATAGCCACAATATTAGCATAAGGGTACAAATAGACATAGACCAACCCAGTCTCCAACCTGACCAACCATTTGGGAATGGAACAAGATGAATACATAGGATGGGAAAGGGAGTTAGGATCTCTCCAAAGGTTGGAGTAGGCCCTCATCTCAAGGAGGTAGCTCATAGGGATAATACCAAGAGGCCAAGTTGGGAGAATTTGACCTCGTCTATGTCGAACAACCTCCAGCTCATCGCTTTGGAAGCTTCTAGATCATGAAACTTCTCATCCTCTTTGGGAAAATTCCCTTTTTGGGACCACTGCTAGTATATGAGAAAATAGAGAAATTCCATCACAGGTCTGGTATAGTGCAACACATGACCATCACAACTTTTAGCCTCATAAGAGTGATGACTCTCAAAAATTAGGGTTTAAGAGCTATTTCCTTCTAGGGAAGCTCGAGGAATTTTGCAATCAATGTCTTAAGAAGGGTCTAAACTACATATATGAATGATTACACTGCATTATGGTCATGTTTCAGGTACTTCAGGGTATGTCACAGGGAAGTGTAGAAGGTGTGAGAAAATATTGTGTAACAAATGTGCCCTAAAGCATGAAGGCAGAATGGGGAGTGATGGATGAGATGCTTTACAAGCTTTTACAAGGAGAAGGAAAAACACTGTCAAGAGACATACAAATAAAGGATGCATATACATATACATATCTAATGTCAAACATGAATCCACGGTATGGACATAGTCATACAGATAGAAAGGACTATGTGAAAAGATCCATGGTATGGGTACAACCATCCAATACACAATGATCATCTATAATCTAAGATCCAAGGCATGGATGCAGCCATCGAATATATAAGGATCGTCATCATAAATATAAAGTCCCACAGTATGGGCACAACCATTCGTATAGGATAAACATGTGTACAATCATGAATAATACATAACTCTACCTAGCCTAAGTCATATCAGACAAGACTCAGGGTCTTGCGCTCCATCCCAGCCTGATCAAGGTATGAATTCTAACATGCGAATGAATGTGCCGAACTCAAACATGCTAGAAAACCACCTGATTACCAACCATTGATGTGGACTATTAATAGGCATGAGAGGAACCACCCATAATGACAATGGCCCTAAAGGTACGACAACTGAAGTCGAACACTCGAGCAATCATCCAATCGAAGGTGAATGATGAAGACCTATTGTCGGATGTGAAGAACTTGCCATTAAGGCATGCAAGATCTAAGTTACTGAAAGGGAGTCTCTAAGTCATGTTCCTCGATAATGAGCTGAAGTCAACATGAAGTGACTCATCAAAGGAGGGTCATAAGAAATCCCCCATCATCGACACGAAACAAGGAATAGAGTGGAATTAAATAGGTAGGATCCAAGACTGTAGAAAAGAGTCAGACAATGTATAGGTAATAAACTGTAGATAAGACTTCTCTTGAACATATCAGTGACACAACTCCTGAGTATGGCAACATTTGACTCAATATAGTACCAAGGGTCATAATGACAAAGTCGAATAATAAAATGCAAGGAAAAATGGATTACCCAAACTCGGAAGGACAAGTTACTAAGTGAGGATGTCCCAAACCCGACACAAGAAACATATGAGTGTCATGTTTAAGAGCGACATGCTTCCTATACAAGAGATGTTCCACTTTCATTCCCCCCCCCCCCCCCCCCACGCACTATTTCTAGTGAGTGCCTCTTTATTTTTACACAAGCTTGAGGAGGATACCATATGCTTATCATATAAGTCCATCCATTGGATGAATCCATCCCAGTAAGTTTTACGAGTCCTAGGAAGGAGAAATTCGGGCTCATCATGGTGACAAGTCTTTCGCTGTTTATTTTTTACGAGTCTGGCAGAAGAGTAACTTGGTGTCTTTTCATATTTAGAAATTTTGAAAAAGAGGAAAAATTATACTCCATCATGTCCCTTTTTGTAATTTGCCTCTCGAATCCAAAAATGTAGAAAACAATATTCGAGAGAACCTCTCGAACAAATTGACCAGGGTGTTTCCTTTTCATAGATAGTCTATCTCAGATTGGAAAAGGGTTAAATTTATACTAAGTAGATGTCATTTCATTTACTTTTACAAGTTTTAAATGACAAGTACTCAGAAATGTTTTCATTTTTCAAGAGTTAGAAAAGAGCTGAAAGGGGACTTTAGCTAGAGGAACACATGGTATAAAAGGATAGCAATTGCTTCTAGTGATGATGGAAGTACTCAAAACATGTAATGGTCAAGAGGTTCGCTAATAAGACAACTCATCACAGATGTTCCTCAGGCACAGGTAAAACAACCAAGTGAAAGCATATGATCGGAAAAAGAGATGGTGACATTGGAATGAAAAAACAAAGGCTCATCTAACAAAAATCCACTGACAAAAATAGAAATCATGAGATGTAAAGTGGGAATCGTTTCATTTTTACACAAGCTCAAAACATGGGAAACCATGCTTGGGTATACTTGAAGATGGGTTTTATTTAACAAGCTTGAAACATGAGAAAAAACTATGCTTGGATTTGGTTTCATTTTTATAGAAGGTTGAAATGGAAACAAACTATGCTTGGATTTGGTTTCATTCTTACAAAATCTTGAAACAAAGATAAACTATGTTTAAGATAAGCTTGCATGCCCCCATCATAATGACTCAATTCGAGGTACATTCCCCCCAAGCTTCATGTCATTCACCTAAGTAGACTATTGGTTACTAACAGGTAGATGGAATGAAGGTTTACTTACGAGATCAAATGAAAGACTCGACTAGGATTTTACAAGATCTAATCAACGATTCAAATTGGAAGGAGATTTGTTTCATTTTTTTAATGAGCTTGATATAGTAAAAGAACCATGCTCATGACACCTTGATTCCTTTTTTATCGATCTTGGCACAGGTAAAGGAACCATGCTCGTAGATACCTATTTCATTTTTTAAAGAGGTTGACATAGTAAAAGAACTATCCTCATGGCCCTTGCTTCATTTTTTAATGAGCTTGACACAAGACAAGGAACTCTTCTCCATTTCCTTTATCAAAATGCAGAATAGGCCATGGCTTCGAAGCGGTTCTCATCATATGGGAGAACCTCTTCTCAGGAAGGGATACATGTCCAGGGATTCAAATGAAAAATCACGCTCCAATGCCGCCGAGTACATCACATACTACATCACCTACTAGATCATCAGTAGATGTGGGCATGGAATAGGGGGCCACGTAATTAGCCTGTGGTGGGGGTGATACGGATTGCATATAAGAACCATTTAGGGATGATGGTTGAGTGGGAGTTTATTCAGGACCAATGAATGTAAGCTTATCAATGATCACAATGCTTCCTTCATGCGAGAAACACATTACTCGAAAGAGGGAAGAAACAAGAGCTCCCATGACATAAACATAGTCACGGCCAAGGAGTATATTAAAATCCAACGGGTCTTGGAAAAGCATAGAATCTATATAGACAGTCTTTCCTCCCAAAGTAATAGGGAACTTAGGAAGGATCCCTAATGGTTGAATGGTTCCTTTGCTAAAAGTTAACAGATTTTGGGTGACAGGGATAAGCTGGGGAGAACCTAAAGCATGCTAAGTAGTTGAGGACAAGATTCTAATAGATGTGCTTTCATCTATGATTGTGCTAGGTATGGCCATATGGTAAGCATGTATGATAATATAGAAAGGCACATAAGACTGGAGACATTATCTTGCCAGTCGACTCCAATCAAAAGAGGTGACTAAACTACTTGGAGGGGGTGTTGTAGGAACGTGAGAACTACCCTCTTACTCTACGGGAATAGGATAACTTCTCTAATGCACCTCAAAAGTGGGAGGATTTCCATCTAGTTCATTTGAAATTGAAGAAACCATAAGAACCTGAGCATTACGAGGTTCACTCTCTACCCAAAAGGTACGGTTAACTGAAGGTGGAGTAAGATCTACCATTTTCTCAATGAATGGTTGGTTGAGAACGGACTCATGAGACTCACTTCTAGATAGATCGACGTTGACCAAAGATGACTTTTTATCAATTGCTAGATCAACTAGTGAAGGAGAAGGGAAAAGCTTTCGATACCCCACTGAAAGATGAATTTGAGAAGTTGTAAGTTTTTCCAACTCTTTGGAAGCTTCATCTATAAAAGGAAAAAGGTGAATGGGATGATTACCTTCACACAAATTAGAGGGAAATTGGACTTTTCCCTTTTTCCCATGAGCTTTGTTGTTACTAGGTGAAGGTTTATCACCAACATGATCTCCAGAGGCTGATGACAAAGGTTGATGTGAACTTGTGGACCACACTTCTAAGACCTTGGCAATACTAGGAAAATTCTAAAGGAGATGGTCACCCTTACATAACATGCAAAGTAATTTTACTTTCCGATGTTGGTTGGAAGATTTTTGTTCATTAGTTGCATCTGTAGCAATGACTGCTTGGTTGCCCCTTTTTTATTTGGCTTCTTCTTCTTCCTCCTCTTCTTCTTCTTCTTAGCTTCCTGGTTACTAAAATTCAGACTTTCATGAGGCGAAGAGGAAGAGTGAGGTGAAGAAATACACGAAGAAGCTGAGGGGGCAACTTTAAGATCAACATGAAGTTGATGTTTGTTAGTTGCAGGAGAAGTTGGTTGAAAAGTAGTTTGGACACTCGGAACCACCGAGGTAAAAAAACAACCAAACTGGCAGACCAATGGTCAATCCAGGAAGGGACAATGTTTCCATATAAGGAGCACCAGTATTTCCAAACTAAGGAAAAGGACTAAGATTCCTGTCATAGGGGTTTCCTTTATTGGTAAACTTAGGAAATGTTTCCATTAGTATCAACCTAAGATCTACTAAGGAGTATTTCCACATGAAGGATGTTTTTCCGTGGTCAATTAATTTTAGATTTTGAAATGAAAACTTTGCCTTTTCATTTTTTAAGAGTCGAGAAAAGGACAAAAATGTGACTATAGTAACTTTCATTGGCTTAGCGAGTTTGAAGGAACAAGTACTCGATGATCATTTCAAATTTAATGAGTCAAAATAGATTAAAATGACTACTCGGATACTTCAGGCAAACGGGATTACCAAGTAACCGTGAACTGCAATATACACCTTAGCAACTAAATCTATTAAGGACTTGATATATGTGCAAGAAATTTGCTTGAGTGTTGTTTTCGACATATCACGGTTACAGGGAGGTAGACACGGCTTCCTATGGATAAAGGTTTTCAACCTATGAGGGTCTCACTTTATATACGTGATGGTATGAGGAACACAAGTCTGTGCTAGCACTGTCTAATGCAAGAGTATTGTGAATGACAACTGCTAAGTTTTTTAGGCGATGGAACACATCTCTAGCCTAGACCACTAGGTATGAATGTTAATTTTTGAAATGCTTCTTAGATTAATTAATAGATTTTAAATTTGATCATCAATTATGTCTCAGTTTGGGCTCAAAGCGATGTCACCTGAATGCCTATTATGCAACTATATGAGAGAAGGAAAAAATTTCATTTCTATGAAAGCTAGAATAAAGGGAAGGAATTTCAATCAATAATACATCAAACAAAATGCATCATGCAAAATGCCTTCCCTCGACTTTCACTTTCATCTTCCAAATGCAATGCCAAAAGTAAAAAAAAAAATCACTTTTCACTATCTTCCATGCAACTTTTTAGAAAGAAAAATGGTTTTACTTTAGAAATATGCACTTATAGGAATTATGCGTTTCTTTTCATTTTGAATGATTTGATGCACCTAATACAATTTCTAGCTTTCAATCACTCAAAAAGGTGATCCATTTCCAATGATGAATCTCAAAAAATAACTTTTCAATGCAACTAATCTAATGCATTTTTACAAAAAAGTATATTTTGAAATACAAGTTAAAACAAATGCAAAACAATGTTTTCAATGATTTCCACATAAAACAACAGTCAATCAGTTAGCAAAAAAGCATCTCAATGACACCAACAAGTGGCAAGCGATGACCAATTTACTAGAAACCCTAGAACTCAATCAGATTTCACTTCAAAGCCAATGAGACAAATTTTGCAAATTAATCAAGAAAATCAATCAAAAACACCATAGACACTGGAAAATCATTGATAGGGGATAGAAAGACTGAAAATAAGAAGAAAAACCCTATTTTCCCTTATACTATGGGATCATCGTGCCTGTCATTGGCAAGAAAGCGATAATTTCAACTGTACTAAAAAAAGTAGCAGTGTTATCACGACTATCAGGATGAAAACCACGATGGGCGAGAAAAATGAAGAAAAAATAAGAAATCTTCAAGACCAGACAAAAAATTAATATCCTCAAGCAATCACCAGCAAGTGAAAATAGTTACATAAAACCAAACAAGCTAGAAAACTGACAGTTTCTCAAAATCAACACAAAAGCAGGATGAAGGATTGAATGGAAAGGGTTATAGCTTCCCCAACAGAGTTTCCATTTTTTTGTCTAGGTAAATCCTCTCTATGAACAGAGATGATCCCTCTAATCCAATGAGTGGGTCTAGTAACTAAAGTGACAACCTACTAGACACTCTCCTAAGTTGCAATCGAAATGATAGACGGAGAAGATGGCCTACCTCATTCTGATGCTATCTCAATCTCCTTTGTTGAATACCTTGAATCACTTGTGTCACGAGCTTTCTCTTACTACTCTCAGCATTTATGAACCTAGACAAGGGATCAAGACACAAAAAGGCATGCAAATACAAATAGCATATTCAAAACAAAACCTACTTAATTGATAAAGGAATGTTAAGATGAATGATACATGAGAATTCACATTTAGGGAAAATGAACTAGCAATTGTGTATTAATAGAAAATAAAGGGAAGCATACAAGCAACCCTTGATGTTGATAAGATCTCCTCAAAATGAATATCCAAGTCAAAGCTAAGCTCTCCAAGAACTCCTTATCCAATCCAAATGAGTAGCATATAGGTACAATCTTAGCATAATGGTACAAATAAACATAGACCAACCCAGCCTCCAACCTAACCAACCATTTGGGAGGGAGAGGATGAATATATAGGTTGGGAAAGGGAGTTAGGATCTCTCCAAATATAGGAGTAGGTCCTCATGTCAAGGAGGTAGCTATGTTGGGAGAATTCGACCTCATCTATGTTGAACAACCTCCAACTCACCACTCTAGAAGCTTCTAGATCACAAAGCTTCTCATCCTCTTTAGGAAAATTGCCTTTGTGATATCATCATGGGTATATGAACAAAAAAAGCAACGCCATTGTAGGTCTGGTGTAGTGCAACAAGTAACCATTCTAGTTATTAGTGTCATAAGAGGATGATTCTGAAATTAGGGTTTAAGAGTTATTTCCTTTAGGGGAAGCCCAAGTTATTTTCCAATCAATGTCTTAGGAGGATCTGAAGTGAATATATGAATGAGTACATTGCATTATGGTCATGTTTCAGACACTTCAACATATGTCACAGGGAAGTGCAAGAGGTGTGACAAAATATTGTGTAACATCAACCTCGATGAGAGTAAAGTCGGAGGTAAGTGAGGACCATTCTAGTGACTTCCTGAGAAAACATAGTGCTTCAAGAACAAATTTTTGTACCTACAAGACATCGGAACACCGTATTAGTAATTAACATTATGAAATCAAGTGAGCAAAGTAATAAAAGCAATATAGGGGGAGTGAATGCATACTTGAAACAATAACCATTGGTGGTCTCCAATCTGCAACTAAACAAGGAATAATATGCTCATGTGTGGTATAACTTGTAAGATCAATAAAAAAGAAGAAAAAAAAGAGAATGAGAAACATATCTTGAAATGAATTGAGGTGACAAAGCAAGAGGAATAGCATGACCTTTATGAATATTGCATGTCACTCTACTGAAAATAATGAGAATTTTGTAGCTTACCTTATATTGTTTTCTCTAATCTTCCAACTAGTACTATTGCTCAAATGCTTATGTTAACCGCTACTACCACCTATACCAGAAAAGTTACAATGAAAGCAAAGAATTTACAAACCTTTGTCAGGGTTATTAATAGCATTAGGAATTAGAGAGAAGATAGAAACAAAAATAAAGAAAATAACTTGAATTGTGAATGGATGATTGGGTCAAGGAGATAGGTCCTTTGTACGAGCTATGCCAGAAAATGAACCAGCAAAAAACCAAAGCTAATAATCTTATCGTTAAACGATAGACAAAAACTGAGGTTGTGCGAGTAATGTAACTGAGATCACAAGAATCTAAAAGTAAGCATGAACACCCAAATGGGGAGGGCTTTCTTGAAACACAGTTAAATCAGAAACCCAAGATTCTAGAAGTGGACCTAGAATTTTTCTCGAAGTGTTGAGGCCATGACATCAATGGGTTGTGATATTGACGATTCCTATAAAAAAGATAGGGAAAAATAAGCTTAGTCAACCTCAAATGGAGATGGGCACAGAGTCAGTGAAAGATAGGCAAAAACAAAATCATAAAATGCAACCACCAACAGATTATTAGTAACCTTAAAGGAAATATTTTCCCAAAGTGGCATCATACTTGTAGATGGTATACCCAGCATACTATCATCGACACTGGAAACAAACACTGGACAATGTGAAAACATTAGGGAAATGATTCACAAAGAAATTGTAGAGGAAGGGGAGTGAATCAACCCATAAGAATCAAATAAATTTTGTGCAAGAACGCCTGGAGTAAAAAATGTTGGAGGCATGTAGAGTTTGTCTGTCTTCATGACCTTTGTGCATCCATAGAAGGAAAAATGCCAAATATTGACAAAAAGCGCTAGGGTGATGCCACACGAAAGGGCATAATGACTGAGAAATTAGGGTTCAAAAGGTTTTAGAGTTACAAAGACTAATCATGATCCTTGATGGCCATCTCTCTATCCCAACCATTCAATTGCTACTATGACAATCACATGGCCTCCATGTGATGGAGGCAGAGATGGAGAATTCTAATTGTGTGGTTAATATCCCAAGTAGGAATGGCACAACCAATATTGGAATTGGCCAAGAGGTTATGAGAATCATACAACTTTAGAACATAGGTGCTAAATTGAATTTTATTGCATAGTCAAGCAGTAAACAAATATATATCATAAGGTATTACATAGCTGTTAAGATGTGTGTTCCATAACAACAAAGAGAATGAAATAATATTTCCATTGCAACCATTATAGCATATAACCTTTAATTGGCTAAGAGGGTATTTCCACCATACTTATTCAATGTCTATATTATACTTAGAATTAAGAAGAATCTCCTAACTGAGGAGTGAGTGAAGGTAAATTTCTAGGGATTAATGTAATAAGGTATACCTTGTAACATGCCCATGTGATAAATGTGATAATGCATACTTGTAATATGCTCATGGAATAGAAGTGCAAGAAGATATATCTTTGAACTAGGCCTTATGTTGTTCATTGTAGAATAATAAGGGAATACATGGTGACAATAGTACTAGTGATATGAACACATACAGGCCAAAAAAAATTGTTTGCCTTGTACTATATGAGTAGGGTTATGGCATAATGTTTCTCATCGCTTGGCCATCAGCCATCGGAGGTTAGTAGGTGTTGAGAAAAACATGTTTGCACATTTTGATCTGATAAGCATTTAGTGCTTTCGTCAAATAACGAGCCTAAAATATGTGACATTTCACATTTTTTGTAGCTCCATTTATTGCCATTTCCCTATGAGGAATGCGCCAAAGGTTATGTAGTGCCGACAAGTGCAAAGTGGTCCCGTCAATTAGTAGAGTATGGCAGACATAAATCCTTCATGTCATGTGTAGTTTTTTTATTTCCATCGACTAATTGTGGAAGTAATGAAAGCTTGCAAGTGTTCATGATTGTTGGATAATCTTGTTTACAAAGAAGCTTGACAAACAGAACATTTCACTACAATTAAAGTTTTTTACCACCATCACCTCCTAGTTCTATTCACCACCTTGAATTAAAACAAAGGAAGCAAAAGTGATTACGGGGAGCCAAGAGACCTAGTGCCTTTTGTTTTTGGGCCCTTGGTCATAACATTGGTCCTATCGACCGTTTCGCTTGACACTCATGTACTAGAGAATTTAAGTGCAAGTGATATTATTGGCATCACAAATGAAGAAACTGAAATGTGGAAGATCCCTTTTATAAAAAAAGATCGACTTGCTTTCCCATTGTTTTTGGTTTGTGCTCACCAATAAATTTTACCTTGGTGTTTTGTTTTCCATTGTTTTTTATTGGTACGCTAGCCACTTAACACACAATTTAATACAGTGGGATAATCCTCCACATTTACAATGTATATTATAGCATTCCATATTTAATCTCAATGAAATGTAATTTGTTTTCTTATGAGTATAGCTTAGGACTTAAAAGGTTAATGGATCATCTTCTTTTTGAAATTAAAATGATGCAATATAAATATAAATATTTGTTTCAATTTAATGATGTGTAATTTTATTAATTAAAGAACTACAATACATCAACTTAAATTAAATATATTTATTATTTTGATTATGTTTTTAATTCAATAAATAATGTTTTATTATTATTTTTTTTAATTTAAAATGTATGAGGAAGTTTTTTTTAAGCCAGAATCTACTTATCTTTTATTTCAAAAAATTTAATAATAATGAGTGTTTGAATAATATTTTGAATGGTGGAAACAGATTCATCATCATCAAAAACATTTATCCAACACTCAAAATCTTAAAACATAATAACCCAAATTTTCACTATTTTGTAAACAAAATTGTAACCACATTACACTACCATTTTTACTTTATAATCAGTCCATATAATTTAAAATATAAAATATAAGCATTTTATAATCACTACAACATATAATTTATAATCACTACATTTTACACGACAACGTCATCCCGATCCTAAACTGAAAGAGAGTGCTGGAAGCAATCACAACTGAGAAAACACGCTTGTTAATCACAACTTCATTTACGTCCATTCAACCCTGTAATTAAGGAAATGCAACTTGATCATCCTCAGAATTGCATGCATCTAATTTTTTTAACTTTCTTGAGTCTTGGAGTCAGAAAAACTGATGATGGATTAGTTGATATAGCGATATGCTTGGTGGCATCTTATCCTTTTTCCGGATTTGATTGCTAGACAGCATGACATAACGATCAGTTTGATTTCCATGTAGGAACCCCATTGTCGTTGCTTATTTCCATGTAGGAACTACTAGTCGATGATCACCCACTATATTTTGCATACAACATATTGTCGTTGCTTATCCCACACTCGAGAGTCGAGAGGGAGGTCAATAACTTTGGATTTTTTTGGGATCAGCTGGGCCACACCTACTACCATTGCTCTCGCAAGCCCATGCTCTGGCGCCCGAAATTGGTGCACAGCTCCTCCAAGCTCTCCAAGAAGTGGGCCGTGTCTCCAACTGCACGGCGCAGGACGCGGGCCGTACCCAGCGTAACAGGATTCCACCGGCGTGGGCTGGCCAGAATTTAACCGTGAGATAACTGACCCTCATGAACGAAAACCAGTGGTTTATAATGAGACTTTTTGAAAGCTTTTTCAACGGATTTATCAGGTCAAAATCTGGCAGCAATTTATCGGAATCCTTTGATAGCTAGTTTCTGCACAATTAAAGGGTCTCAGAGGTTTTTCAGGGTGCTAAATCCATATATGCAGTTAAAAAATCATTTTAACTGCTAAAAATCAAGATTTAACCTCATTTCTTCTGCCGGATTCCGTCACCGGAATCTCCAAAAAAATCACATTATAGACAACTACGAAAATGGTGTCCGCACTAACACCGTAATTTGATTGCTGTGATTCTCAAGTGACTAGCACCATTATTCCTGAGGGCCTTGAATAACATGGATCCAAACATTCTTAGCATTGCCTGTTAGCAGTGAAACGAGGTATTTGTATATAAGGATAAGCAATATTTATTTTAGGATTTTCTTTTTCTTGATTTGAATTTTAACGTTTTGACTTTGTCTCCCGAGCAGGGAATTGCTGCTTAGAAGCCAATCTTGTTCTTTCACATTGCTAAATTGCTGCTAAGCGCCCAATGATGTAAATAAAAGTCACTATGGTGATGCAAGAGATTTTTTCTTTCAGATTATTCTTTTGACATACAAATGAAGGTGTGTATCCACATGGGTGACCATGACATAAATATAAACTACTGAAAACTAAGAATTGAATATAGAAACTACTGAATATATCACTACACGAAGATGATGATAGCATATTTGATAAATTGGAAGTTTAAGCAGTCTGATTTGATTCTAGAAATGAAGTGTGTATATGATTTTGGTGAAGTGAAATTGAATAATGAAAGCTGAAAAGAGATGTGTTTGGAAAGACAATTTAATGTTTCAACTTCGTACTCTGGAATACCATGAAATATTTGAAATTATTAATAATCAGTCAACATTGTTAAATCTGTGAAATTGTAGTTTCAAATGCCATAAAGCTCTACAATTTTAAAAACCAATTAACATTGACCAATAGGATCCACATGCAATAGAATGTCTAACTACATCGAAGAATATCATATCATTTTCTGATGCAGGAACACCAGATTACAGGAATGTAAAATCTCTTACCCATGTTCGCGCATACATTCATTTCACTGTGTTCAACGCGCAATATGGTAATTATCACTATTATTTAACTTTAAATCTCGAAAGTAACCGCGGACTGAATACACTGAACATACTCCACATGAGATTCTTCTGGTTTCTCAATGGCAGTCCACAGTCCACTGGCTTCCGCTGGAGCAATTGTTGCACTTGTCGTAGACGGAGGCTCAAAAAGATAGAAAACCTGACCATTACTCTCAGCATAACCGCAAACAAAAATCTTGTCACGCCACGCTATACAACATGAAATCCTTGTAAGGCTTTCTGGAAGAGAACCTACTGCCCTCCAAACGTTTTCGTTGGAGTCATATTCCATCACTCCTTGCCGCTTCTGAAACGAGTACAAGCGCCCAGAAGAAGCAGCGACCACATAAGACTGTGGGCCTTTCCCTTCCCCTAATGTCCACATATTTTCCAGCGTTGTCCATGCCCCTGTTTCTGGATCATAAACTTCCGCACTCCGCTTGAATCGATCGCTCAACTCACTATTATAACGGCTAATAACGAAAAATTTGCCGTCCCTAAAAGCACCATAGCATTCATCCCGTTCTTCGCGCATCTCAGGAAGAATATTCCATTCGTCCTCAAACACATTGTAAGCCGCTGCAGATCGCAGATATTCTTCGTAGTCGTCGTGTCCACCTGCAACGTAAAGGAGACCCTGAGGTGATACCGAGAAAGCACCGGAGATTCGAATCTCCGGCATGTCTGCGCCACGGCTCCACTTTCCAGATGAGAAGTCATAGATGAAAACGGTCTTGAGTGCCTCTGCTAGGTAAAGGTCTGACGGATTCCATCCGCCCATCAAAACCAGCTTTCGATTGACACAAACGCAGTCACAGAAGAGTGGAATCCCATTGTGAGAACCGGGGAAATGGGGAAGGGGAGGAAGCGTTTCCCAGGTGCCTAGCAAAGGGTCAAACACAGAAACCGCAAATTCTAGATCATCATCAGGGTAAGCAGGATATTCCCGGAGTTCCACTAAACATATACACTGCTGCGAAGTCCCAAACTTTTTTCTGTCTTCATAAAACTGGGGGTGGTTCACAGCGGCCTCCCAGCTTTTGCAAACAGCTCTGAGGTTTGGATGAGAGTCGTAAGGCACCCTTAGCAGACAATGTCGACCTATTTCGCTTGGAAGAACAGCAAAACCCTCCATAATCAGATGCACTACAGCTAGCGAAACACGGTCGGGGCTGATACTGCTGGTGTTCGAAAATTTGATTTGACGAACAAATTATTTGGTTTGATTCGATTCGTTAAGAGAATAAGCGATATAAGCCCATGTTTACGCTCCAGGTCGATTAAATATGAAGTTGGCAGATACAGACCGTTTGAAAAAGCTGCAAAGGCAAGCACAAGACGTTTTCAACGAACTGAATACCACAGCAGACAAGCACGCCGGAGGCTCACGTTTACGTTTGTAAAATCTGCAACGCCAAGCACAAGACGGACACCTAATATCACAGCAATCAGACAAGCCAAAGACTCATGTACCAGAATTACACTCTTCTTACCTGGAACGGTTAAACACAACCACTTACTCGATGCCGTGCCAGGCCGGATCGAACCCAACTGATAACCACAACCCAGAGAGATGGAACGAAGTAAGGCGCCACAGAATGTGAATGAGGTCAAAATAAATATGAAGAAAAACTCAAGTCATAACAGATCAGCGTTTCTATCTAACGGAAGAAACTCGAGGGGAAAATCAATGAATAACAGAGATCACAAAAATGAGGCAGCTCATTTAAGTAATGAAAAAGGGACCAATTGGCTTGCGATTGTCTTGTTGTGTTTCGCAATTTGTGCAACCGAAACCCTAATGGCGTGGTGAACAACTCATCTATTGGTTCCTTGTTCGGTCAGTAGAATTCGAGAAAGATCCAGCAATAAAGATCAGTGAGCCAACTGGAGAACTAGAAAAAACCAATAACTATGAATTCGAGAAATAAATTTATAAACACCTTTCTTCTTCAATTTTTATATTTAATTTCGTATAATAATGGTCAATTTTAAAATTTCAATAAAATAATTTTAATAATTTTGAGTTTAATGAAAATTATATTGAGAAGATAACAAGGTTAATATTAACAACCTATAAGCCTATAATATGATATATTTAATATTACATGGAATTTAGGTAGTACAATGTAATGGTGTATTATTTTTAAGGATATTGGAATTGCATATATTTTATGTGTAAGATAATAAGATTAACACGGTTTTTTCGGAAATAAAATATTTTTATGTTTTAAATAGAGGAAGAATGACTTGTTATAGAATTTTATGAACCCAATATTTCGATTTTATTTGGTAGTCCGAAACATTGAGTTCATAAAACTCTATAATAGGTCATTCCTCTTCTATTTAAAACTATTATCACCTGTATGGATTCATTATTTTATACCTATGTTATTCTCAAGGATATTGGAATGTGTGCAATTTGAAAAGGGGAGATTACAAAGTTAACATTACCGAGCAAAAACCTTTTGAAGTTATTCTCAAGAACATTGGAATGTATGTAACTAAATATGAAGGCTAAATACCAAGCAAACACCTTTTAGGCCATGAAATGGACATGCTTTATTTTCAAGAACATTGAAATGTATGGAAACTCAATATGGAAAATATCAAGGTCAATGCAATGATATTCACTTGCATTATTGTTAAGAATATCAGAATGAATTAAACAAAGTCTTACTGTAGAAATCACATGAGAGAATTTTTTTTGGCTAACACTTTTCAAACCAACAACTGTGGTTCATCATCAATTCATCATCAGGACCATGGCAAAGGCTTAAATAGATTTTAAGCCTTTGTCTTGGTCTACCTCTTAGTCTGGTCCTAATGATGAACCACACTTGTTGGTTCGAAACGTGTCGGCCAAAAAAAAATCTCTCATGTGATTTATATCGTAAGACTTTGTTTAATTCATTATGGATCACAAAAGCTTGAATACATTAGAATGATTGCAAACTCAATATGGAGGATAGCAAGGTCTACATCACCAAGTATCTTTTCTAAGAAATCTCAAAAACATTAGAATTGATACAAACTCAATATGCAAGATAGTAAGGCCAACACCACTAAGAGAACACCTTTTACAACAATGAAATAGATAGAAGTAAGCAAGACATGCATGACACAATCTCAACAACTTCGAAATGGGTGCAAACATAATATGGAGAATAGCAAGGGAAACACCACCAAGAAAATATTTTTTCTAAGAGATGCATGGCACAACCTCAATAAATTTGGAATGGGTTCAAACTCAATCTCAACAACTTCGAAATAGATGTAAACATAATATGGAGAATAGCAAGGGCAACACCACCAAGAAAAATATTTTTCTAGGAAATGCATGGCACAACCTCAATAACGTTGGAATGGGTCCAAATTCAATAGAGGACAACAAGCTTCCCTTTCTGAATTTCTAGCAATATGGAAGACTCTGGAAATCTCCACTCTCAAGTTAACACAAGTAATCAAGATCAACAAGAAAATAATTGCTCCAATGATAAGGTCAACAATAACAAAAATACATTTTTTCAAGCTATGAGAAGAGAGCTATATAAACAAGGTCAACATCAACACAACGTAGATTTTTCCAACATGGAAATTTGTTATAAAACTAAACACAATATTGATTATGTGAATTTACCAAGGTGTAATCTTATATGCATACTTTACTCTCATCTTAAAAATTGATGCCGTGTATTTCAATGTCATGACACTTGTAAATTCTAGGACATGTAAGAAATAATAAGTAAAAAAAAATAATTTTAATGAAAATGTCCTACAGATTTTATGTATCACTTTAATCAAACTAATTTTTGTTTTAATTATTTGTTACAAAATTATGCTTTACATAATTTAAATATTAAAAATTTAGAAACTTTTTAAATTTACATAAATTAATTATATTATTAGTTTTGTTAATTTCCAGTGTAAAAGTTAATTTATACACGAACCATGAAGATTTTTAACTTCCATGGTAAAAAAATTTGAGGATTCTTCCATTGTATAAAACAGATCAGTTAAACTGAGTGTTACTCGTCGAGCACATCGATAAAAAAAATTTAAAAAGAAAGCACCCAGTTAGTTGTTGACTGGTCCAACATGGACAAAAGAACAATGAAACGGCAACACGGACAAAAAACAACAAAAGAACAACACGGACAAAAGTATTAATTATTTTTTCTTTCGTAGACTTTTCAAGTTTATTTTTCTTTATTAGTCATAATCAACCCTGATCTTAAATTAATTTTATATTTGAAGGAAAAAAATAAAAACTAATATATAACAATTTCTCTATTTAAGTCTCAATCTTTCTTAATAGTTTCTATATATATTCATATAAATATTTTATTTTTATTTATTATTATTAACCTTGTCTTTAAAAATTTTGATAGGTTAAACATTTTTATTCAATAACTATATAGTAATAAATGATATGTTAAACATTCTTATCCATGATCCACTAACCACATAGTAATAAATATAATTTGTTTTTTTATTAGTAGAGTAAGGAAATAAACGCTTAAGGGATTTGTTCCATTACGATTTTTTTTAATTAGTATCGCTAGTAAATAAAAGCTTAAGGGATTTTTTTCTATTGTGAAATTTAAGTTATATTCACATACTTCTCAAACTAAATAGTTTATGTTTCTTGATTTGAAATTTTCTTTTTTAGCTTGTCTTAGGAATAGGGAATTACTGTTAGGTAGTCATTGTTGTTCGTTTTCATTTCTCGTTCGTTAATACAAACAAAAGTTGTGAGAATTTACTTTTTAAGCACTACATCTATTTTCTTGCGGGTTATTCATTTGACAAACAAATGAAGGTGTATATCCAGATTGGTGACCATGACATAAAAATAAAACCAAAAGTGTGATACAAATTGAATATAGAAACCACTGAATCTCACTAGAGGAAGTTTAAAGTATATTTCATAAATTGGAAGTTTAAATAGTATGTTTTGATTCTAGAAATAACCTTAGGAATAACCTTCCACTCGTCTTCATACACATTGTAGACAGTTGCAGATCACAGGAAATCATCATGTCCACCTGCAACCTAAAGGAGTCCATCAAGTGAAACGGACAAAGCACCGACGATTCAAATCTCTAGCATGTCTGCACCACGGCTCCACTTTTCTAATGACTAAATGGTGGAGTGCCTCTGCTAGGTGGAGATCAGACGTCGATCAAACCCAACTTTCAATTGACATAAGAGTGCAATCCCATTGTGAGTACGAGGCAAATGGGGAATGGGAGGAAGCATTTCACAGGTGCCTCAAAGAGGTTCAAACAAAAAAATGAAAAATTCCAAATCATCATCAGTGTAAGCAAGATATTCCCATATTTCCACTAAACATGTACATTGCTCAGAAGTCCCAAACCTTTTTTTGTCTTCATAGAAATGGGGGTGCTTCACAGTGGCCTCTGAGCTTTTGCAAACAACTATGAGGTTTCCATGGGAATCATAAGGCACTCTTAGCAAACATGGTCTACCTATTTCCCATGGAAGAACAACAAAACACTCGATAATCAGATGCACTATAGCTAGAAGAAATACTCTCTGATATTACTGGTGTTTGAAAATTTGATTCGAGGAGCAAATTATTTGGTTTGATTCAATTTGTTAGGAGAATAAGCGATGTATGCCAATTTTTACGATCCAAGGTGATTGAATATGAACTTGGAAGATACAGACTGTTTGAAAAACCCACAAAGGCAAGCACACGATGAATACATTTTGAATGAAATGAATACCACAATAGACATGCATGTCAAAGACTCACGTACTAGAATAACATTCTTCTTACTGGTTTAGCCTAACCACTTAGCAGAAACAGAGTGACCAGAACGAACCCAATAGGTAGCTACAGAGAAGAGAGATTGGATGAAGGGCTACAAAAAAGGAGTGAAATCATAAATAAATATGAAGGAAAAATCAAGTCATAAAAGATAAGTGCTCCTATCTTACTAGAATTAAAGAGAGGGAAAAATGAGTTAATAAGTGAGATCCTCCCTAAACTAAATTAAAAACGAACTGATTAGGTTGTCATATCGTGCAATGGCTCGCAATTTGTTCAACAGAAAACCTAATGGCATGGTGCAGAAATCATGGATTGGTTCCTTATGTGGTGGGTAGGATTTGAGGAAGATCCATTAATAAATAACAATATGATGGACACTACACACCAATGCGCCAGTAACTAGTTGGTTGGGAATCCCTAACTATTTAGTATCGGAATGGATGGATATAATAACTATTTAGGAAAACCAATAACTATCTTTGTTGGTTTTGACCAATAGATTTATTATCAAGCTATAAATAGTATGCATTTTCTCATTACTTAATTTAATATATAATTTTTTTAATTACAATAAAAATAATATATCTTTTATATTTTATGTTTTTGAATTTTATATTCATTTTGAAAGTTATGGTTTAAATACATATAATCATTTCAGAAGTGGACATTGTTTAAGTTCATTCAATCTTTTCAAGTTGAGATTATTTAAGTTAATATAATGGTTAAAGTAAAGGCAATATAATCTCAATATTTTTGTATTAGATAAACATTATATCGGGAGGACATGTAAAGGGTTAGGCAATAGGTTAACTACTAATAATAAGATCAACATCAATATGATATATAAAATATGACATATCGTTTATGTAATCTTATGTAATGGTGTATTATTTTCAAAAACATTGGAATATGTACAAATTCGATGTGGATGATAACAAGGTTAACACAACAAGCATTTTTTTTGGCGATAAAATCTACTTGTATTATCTTATTATACTGAGTGTTACATTATTGAAAGAAAAATAAAATATTGTATATCTGTAAAGAGCATGAACCTAATTAAAGAGAGTTGCAGAAATAGTATTTAGATACAAATGAGAAATATTGTAGCTAGGAGAAAAATTTAAGAAATTCCTTCTTTCAAATTATAAAAAAGTAAAGAATTCCAATGCATGTAATATAGTAAAATTAGTCCAATAATTGGAGATATTAAATTTATATGATAGTTCTGAAACATATAGATATTTTTAAGGGTTTAGAGTTAAACCCTTGAAGAGAATGTTGGAGGTTGAGAGTTATAATAATTCCATAAATATCTTGCAAAATCTTTACATGATAAAACATACATATGTAAGAAAAATTGAATAATAGATTTGTTCCTTATTAAACCCTAAGTGTCGTAGGGCTTCAGATTTTGAAATTAAAAATAATAATTTATTACATTTAATGTGCCTTTGAAAAGAGCCATGCAAGAAGCATGGACAACCAAAAAGGAAATTATACATAATCTCCAACGTATATAAATAAGAAGGGAAGATTGCCATAGCCTTTATAATTGTTGAAGTAAATTTCTAGCCCTAACGCCATTTACAGGCTTTCAAAGGAATGAAAAGAGTGTGAAGAGTATAAATAATGGCTTTTCATACCCAATGGTGATGTCGTGCATCCACAATTTAACCTGATAACAAAATAAAGTTATTAAGAACCTAAAACTAATGTTAAGTATTTGAAGAAGATAGATACATTGAACAATAAAACCTCCTCCACCATAACTGAGCTTAGGGTTCCATACATACCTGTAGGTTTTATTTTAAGACGATATTAATAACATATTCTCACACTAAAATATATTAACAAGAAGAAGGATAGCATGATTGAGGGTTAAAAACCTTACCTCTCAGGAGTTGATATGAATATTCACTTTCTTTATACCCACCTTACTAGAAGAGAAATTGGTATGCAAACTACATCAATCATCCCTACATAAAGCCATAAGAATGACATTACCGAACCCTTGATTTTATGGGTCTGACTGCCTCAAATCAGTGCTTTTAAGGCCTAGCGCACCCTAGCCCTTTAGCAACTTGCGTTTAGCAACATGTTGCTCTATTATACACCAGCACTGAGTGGTAGAAGGATGTCCTTTGTTGGGGGTGTGCTGATTCTAGAAATTCAGGAAAGTCAAAAAGAATCCTGAAGCTTCCTCTTCCAGAAGCTTCCAAGAGTTGTTTAAACCATTTACCTTGGATAAGAACTTTGAATCCCATCTAATCCTAACTTGGATATTTGACCTCTTATCCCTTAAAATCATCTTACCATCTCAAGTGGATCTCAAGCCTAGATTGGAAAATAGTTAAGAATAACTAAATTACCACACTCTCCTAAAAATTTCAAACCATCTATAACATTAGGGTTAGGTTTTGGAGACTAATCATACCCTTATGTTGTTGCCTTGAATCTAAGAGAGTCATCATCTTCATGCATTATGGTGACGGTGAGGTGTGTTTAATAACAAGGAAGGACAAGTCAACTTCGGCGGATCTCTATAAGATTAGCTACTATTATTTGTTGTAAAATACCTCCTATTCATATTAATACAAATAGTATATCGTTTTCCTATATGTGTTATGTCATATTTACATTCATGAACTTGAATGCTTGGCTAATCCATTGAATAGAGTAATTTGATAATGCTACATAGATGTCATATATATTTGGCTTGTTATGGTTGTATGTGCATGTTCTAATTATAGAAATCATAGCTACAATTGGAGCTTCCAACTCGAGAGGAGATAATAACTTGCGACAGATTCCAGGTAAGGCTCTTTCAATTCTTCAGTTTCTCTAAGAGGAACTTTATATTCTTTGCTTTTTGTTGTTCTAAACCATTCCACTAGGTCTAGGGAAGATACTTATGTTGGCATTCCTAAATTCTATATAACAAATTGGTGAATCCATTGAGTGTTGGGTCTTTACCTCAGTGTTTTCCTTGACCTTATCCCTTTTTTCACCTCTTAAACAAACCTCCATTGCCTCACTCAGCATGAATTAACCCTAGGAAGACCTTCCATTGAGATTCATTTAATTTTTGTGTCAAAACTTAACTTTACTTTGATCAACGCTCCCCCTAGTCTGCAGATAGACCATTGCAACGCTCCGTGACCTTCTTTTCACATGTGTTGCAGAGCACTCGTAACCTATCTGCACTGCATTGATCCATGTTTCATGCAAAAAAAAAAATATTTTCTCTCTGATTAACTTTTTTCCGTTTGATCCTCCTTGTGTCCTTGAGTGTGTCTTGGTCTATTGGAAGCCTTCATCTTGTTTCCTTTTTGTTTTGAGTGCCTTTGATAAGAATTTGTTTAGATTTTTTCTTTTTTCTTTTCAATTAGATCATTAGAAAAATGATTGATTGAACTTTGATTGCTTGAAGGAATTGGTGTTTCAATCATTGTTTTGGATAGTTTATTTTATGAATGATTAGGAAAATATCTATGTTTTCATCTGAAAATTAAGTGAAATTGAAAATAAAAATATCATGCTTCTTGCATTGCATCTAGTGTTTTGTGGGTGAAATTGGATTTAGAAACAATTGCATTAGGGGAATTGATTAACATTTTTTTTGCTACATCTTATATGCCATTTCATTGATCCAGGTGGCCACCAATATATCCCACTTGGACCTCCACCATTATCTCTTTTAGATTTTCTATTTCCTTAATTGTAGCACAGCTTACTATTTTTGGCAGTTTTTCGGGTCCTAAACTTTCGGAGTCATTTTGAGGCCCTAAATGAAATTTTTTGGGAAAATTGGGGCCACTGAGGGTCTGTGGATGCTTTTAGCCACTTGAAAGTTATTGTCCTCAAATAGGTATTTCTAACGAGGTATTGTGCACGTCAAACAAAGATCATATGCCAAGGTTACGACCCCGGGAAATTGATTTATCAATTTACCCATTATAACACATTTCATAGGCATGTATCCAGCACATCTCTTCTCAGATATAAAATACCATTGCCAGAGTCCTATTTCCATTCCATTTGTAAGCATATTTTAGTATTTGATATTAATGAAATGAAGTATTAATTTTGTTGCATCTTTGTATTTACATTTATATTTGTAATATATTTCATTGCCATTTAAGTTCGAATCAGTGGTACTAGAGTGGTCTACTCTTTCTTTGTTTTTTATTCAAATCCCAAACGATGTCAGGATATAAGGAGTTCGGGCTCGAACTAGTTGAACCTTTGCTAGAAAAACCTCAAAAATCCCGATGGCCTCCCATTGCGGTAGAGAATAAAGACGAGGGGGCAACATATCCTTTCAAAATCTTGCTTGAAGAAGCCCTCGAGCGATATAGGAATGCAATGATGGACAACATTTCCTAGATATTTTAGCGACTACCCAAGGGTTATGCATCTCCTTCTAGCAGCAACTCTGGAAGCGCCACACCCTTTAAGGTACAAGTTAACTTGGACATCCCCATATTTGAGGGTTAGATAGATGCAGAGACCGTAGATAAATGGTTAAATTTGCTAGAAGGATATTTTTCTATTCATGATTTTTTTAGCTGAGAAAATAATTTCTTTTGCACTTCTTAAAGCCGCCACCCACATCAAGGTCTGGTGGGAAACATACTATGAGAAGAAGGAAGAAAATACACCCTCACTATTTTCTGCCACACCCACTTGGAGTTCATTCTGGGATGCCATCAAGGAGAAGTACTACCCTGTCGAGAGATATGACGATAAATACATAAATTCGACCATGCTACGACAAAGAAGTGACTAAGATGTGTCGAAGTTTACTAATTTTTTTCATACCCTTCACATGAAGTTGGGTATCAAGGATTTTGCAAAATATTTAGTACTCAAATATCGTGACTGCCTACATAGGTACATCCAGGATGAGATGGAGTTCCTAGACATCTCCTTGCTTGGCACAATATACCGATACGCAGTCAAGATTGAGCAAAAGTTTAAACAGAAAAAGCAAGACTTTGGATGAGTGAATCTGGAGCAAGGTGAAGACTTCCCCAAATTGTAGAGAAAAGGGAAAAGCCAAGCCAAGGAAACCTAGGATAACCCACCGAAGCCACAAGCAAAGAATAACACTATGAAGATAGTGAAGGGCACAGGAAAGTGGTGTGAGTTCCACAAGAGCTCCACTCATAACAAAAGTGAGTGTTAGGCCAAGTAACCACTGGTAGCCAAGATGACGGCTTCTGAGTTAGATACATGTTCCAACTCTGAGTCAGAACACAATAAGGGGAATGATAAAGGGAAGTAGATAATTGATTCCAAGCCTAGTTTCGATTTGGCCACCACCAAGATCCAAAAGATTGAGCCTGAAGATATAGAGGGGGAATGCTTATTTGACTCATAGATGTGGGTGAAGGGTTCTCCGCTGTAGTTCAATGTCAATGGCAGAAGGCAAAAGAACCTCATTTCAGTAGAGTTCATGAAGTGGTTGGGCCTACTGACTACATCACATTCGCAATCGTAGACCATCAAGTGGCTTCACTAAAGTCAAGTTCTCTGTGTCAGCCAGTACTGTTGCCTTCCCTATAGCATCAAGCCCTTCATGGATGAGGTACTGTGTGATTTTACTCCTCTTGATATTTGTGATGTATTATTAGGAAAACCATACTTGTGTAAGCAGAATGATATATATGAGTCTAGACCCCACTCTATTATTATTTCTTTGGGTTGTAATTTATACAGTATACCAAAGGTAGCCCTCCTACCGCCATCTCTTTGATCTCTTCTAAGAAATGCACTGAGATCTTCTCCCAAACTAGGAAATTTGCTTTCTTTCTTATTCACTCTCAAAGAAAGGCGAAGATCATAGCCACATCCATTGGTCCCAGGAAGGGTTCCTCCACATAGTAGAAGTAGGTGGATACAGTCATGGAAGAATACATGAACATCTTTTCCTCAAACATTTGATTGATCTGACTCTCGAAACACCTCTACTAAATAGGCCACTATATTGACGCTCCATTTTGGAAAATGAAGAGATCAAGTAGAAAATCTAGGAGCTGTTGCAAAAATGGCACATCCGACCAAGTTCCTCACCTTGTGGGAGCCAAATTGTACTTGTACAAAATAAGGATGGAACCTGGAGACTCTCCATTGATTATCGGGAACTAAACAAGATCACTCTCAAGAACGGGTATCCAATCCCATCGATTGATGACCTTTTGGACCAACTAAAGGGGGCCAAGTATTTCAGCAAGATTGATCTAAAGTCTGGCTATCACCAAGTTCCAACAGAGCCCGCGAATTTATGGAAGGCCACATTCAAATCCAAGGAAGGCCTTTCTGAATGGTTGGTTATGCCCTTTGGGTTGACAAATTCCCCTGCTACTTTTATGAGGCTAATGGATGACACCTTATGGCCCTTCACTAATTCATTCATGGTTGTTTATTTTGATAACATCCTCATCTTCAACAAAGCTTGGAAATAACACTTGCAACACATTTAACAGGTCCTTCAGACCCTTCGACAGCACAAATTGTGTGTCAACTTTGAGAAATGCACCTTTGGCATGAGTTAGGTCCAATATTTGGGTTACATCATATATGAGTGTGGCATGCATGTGTATTTGAATAAGATCCAAGTCATTCGATATTGACCAACCCTGACCACCCTAGCAGAGATTCACAACGTTTTGGGCCTTGCAAAATTTTATCGAAGGTTCTTGTTGCGATCCTCCTATATCACTTGACCTTTGAGTTAGATTACTAAGGGTTAGGAAAAAGAAAAAAAATTGGGTACGGGTCCTAAATGAAGTCCTTGGTTGAGTTGAAGTACCAACTTTACTCTACGCTAATACTCACATTACTAGACCTGCAATAGCCATTTGAAATCGAGATAGATGCCTCATACTATGCTATTGGTGTAGTCCTTACCCAACATGGGCATCTAGTGGCCTAACAGAGTGATACACTTTCAAATACAATACAAAAGTACCCCACCTATGATAAAGGGATGCATTCCATCATGTAACTTACTGGAAATGGAAGCATTACATTCTTTAGAAGGAGATAGTCATCCACACTGATCACCAACCTCTTTAATTTATATAGACACAAGGGAAGTTGAAAAATGATCGCCATCAGAATTGGTCTACATATCTACAAAAATTCCACTTGAACATTAAATAAAAGAGGAAACATAATAATGTCGTATACAACCTTAGCCGGTCCCCAGTTGCAGCAATATCTCATGTTCTCAACTCTTGTGGCCACGAGACTTCTGGATGGTTGCAACTATACAAAAAAAATCCAAATTTCTTCTCCACATACCAGATGCTAGTAGATGGAAAGCATGTGCCTGATTTCCACCTTGAGGACACATTATTATGCTACTTGGGCCACCTTTTTATTCCTTCAACCAAGCATGCCAAGCTGATTTGGGAGGCACACTACAGTCGAGTTGCATGACACTTTGTTGTGGAGAAAAATGTGGTTGTACTATAGAAGTACTTTTATTGGCCCAAAACCTGATTAGATGTTGGGAAATATATCATAGCATGCACTACCTATGCCATCCCCAATCCAACCATCAAGAAGCAAGGTATGTACACTCCTTTTCCTACTCCGAGCCAACTGTTGGAATCCATCTCCATAGACTATATGTTTGGCCTCCCTTCTACTAAGCATGGTAATGACTCTATATTTGTGCTTGTGGATAGATGATCTAAGATGGCTATATTGGCAACCTGCAAGAACATTATCACAACAGAGGAAACTAACAAAATCTCCTTTGAATGAGTATGGGTACATTTTGGGATCCCGCAAACCATTATATCAAATCAGGATAGTAGGTTCCTGAGCACATTTTGGTCAAGCCTCTCGACACTATTGGACACCAAGCTCGCAAAGTCAATTTCCTTCCATCCCCAGATTGATGGCCAGATGAAGGTCGTCAATAGGATGGTAGTGCATAGACTCCACATGTACAACTCCAAGCATCCTCGAACCTGGGATGAGAGTCTCCCATATCTCCATCACAATTATAGCAAAGCTCTCCATAGCTTGACTGGTCCCAATCCCTTTCAAGTGGGTCTAAGATTTCAACCATTGTGTCTGATTGATGTTTCCATGCCTCATACAACTACACATACATAATCCACAAATGTATTGTCTGAGGCTAATAAAGTGACCAAATTTATTGAATGCACCCAACAAATCTGCCAGCAGGTTCATGACATCTTGGAGAAGTCAAATTCCATGTACAAATAGTGACATGATCAACATCAGGTGCTACACAAGTTTCAGGTGGGTGACAAAGTTTGGTCACATTTGCAAAATGAATGCCTTACCGGAGCCCATCAAAAACTTAGAGCAATCTGATATGGTCCTTGCAACATTACCAAGGCGGTGGGAGACAATCCTTTTGAGCTCAAAATTCCCCATTTCATTGGCCTACACCCACTGTTCAATGTGGACTGCCTTCAACCACACTCCCCATCATTATTGGACATATCAGACATTGCATAACAACTCACACGAGTAGATTTAAACCCATATTTCAAGGAACGGGCCAAAACTGATCAAATTATGGAGACACATGTTAAGAAAACTCACTAGCAGAAGATCCAACTATATCAGGTTGTCAAAGTTGGCCAACTCCTACACCAAGGAAGGTTGCTCACTAGGGACCAAGTTCAGTAGAAGTTTCCCCATCTCATGGAAGCACTCAACGCAATGGGGACAACTACTTCGTAAGGGGCGAGGATTGATCGAGGTGGATTTCTGTGGCCACCCACCTATTCCACTTGTACCCCTACCACTATCTCTTTCAGTTTTCCAGTTTCCTTAATTGTAGCATAATTTACTATTTTTGGTATTTTTTTGGGTCATCAACTTTCGAAGCCATTTTGAGGCACTAAATAGTATTTTTTGGGGAAAACAGGGCCAATGTTGATCAATATCTCTAACAACATATTTTTTGTGTCAAACGGAGATCATATGCCAATGTTACAATCCTCGGAAGTTGATTTATCAATTTATCCAAACGGAGCCCATAGTTTTGGCGCTTCAACTCCTAGGGTCAGCTTTTTGGATGCTTATGGTTTTCTATTGTTGATCAATAATAAACAGGCTTTTGAGGCTCGTTGTAACACAATTCAGAGGCATGTAGCTGCCACATTTCTTCTCAGAGATAAACTACCATTGCCCAAGCTAGTCTTATTTCCATTATGTTTGTAAGCGTATTTCAGTATTTGATATTAATGAAATGAAGAATTTTTTCCGTTGCATCTTCATATTTGGGGTTATATCTCTAATTTCTGGCATTCCTGTTTAAGTTTGGATCACTGATTATATATTTCATTTTTCGGATAAAATTAATTCAAGGTAAACTTTAAAATTTATTGAATCATTCTTAAGGAGCATTTGAAACATTAGCGCAAACATCTAGAGGTCTATGCTAGAGATGTGCTCCGACGTCTATAAACATAGGAGCTATCTCTTTTTGTGAGTGTTGCATTGTGAGGATGATATCTCTTTCCCCATAAGTATGTGTATAAGATTGTTCTAAGGAAAAGTGGGCTTTTAAGGAAAACCTTAGGAAATTGGACATTGAGGACCAGAAAAGAGGGACATCGCTAAAGGAAAAAAAATCAGTTATTGAAGAAAGGTATAAAATACTTATTGGAGGGATCAATAGAGGAAATTGATATGCTGGCAAGTACATCTCACCTTGGGGGTCAAATGGAGGCACTCAATTCAAGATTGGGTGGAGAAACAGGTGAAAATTCTCAAGTGAATCCCTAACAATGATACCAATTAGACTAATTATTATGTTATTCTATTTCCTATTCACTATAGGTTACCTATTATTTCCTCTTATTTTCTAGTATGTGAGTAATTATACGTAAATTTTGATGTTATATTTCATATTTATATATGCGAGTAGAATATGTAATTATCAATTTTAGAACGTTGATAATATGCATGTAGATTATTTAGTAATTGGTTCTGCAGTTATGAGGAAGGGATTCAATAATTATGAATTTGATTGTTCAAAGACTGCATACTCGATGTAATATGAAATTCTAGATTGATTTCACAATGGATGTGCATTTACTCATAAATAGTAGAATTAGATGGTTATAGTTGGTTTTTAATATTATGAGAACATGTATATGGTGACTGAAATTTAAGTGGGTCTAAGAGTTGATACAATGACTAATAAGATGTGAATTCTCTTTTTCTGTTAATAACATGAGCCTGAATGGTAAAGATAAGGCGTTATTAGCTACAGTGAGAAATTTTATGTTGTGTGAGGAGGAGAAATAGTACTTGTACGGTTTGAATCTTGCAACAATGGAAATTCGTGAGTATGTTAAGGGCAATGGAACTAGGCATACGAGGAAGTTACAAGCATATTCCTAATAGAGTTGTTTTCTTTTAGGAAAACAAAGTGAGACACTAGAGAAACTATAATACTCACACCAAATAAGTGAAGGAAATACGTTTTCTAGTACAGAAACTACTAAACTAAAATCTTTAAGAATAGAAATAGGGAGAAAAATATTTCATTTATCTCAGTACCGAAAATTACTGAAGAATAATATAGTTAACAAAAGAAAGATTACAAACTGGGAAAATATGTGTGCAACCGGTAGCGAGACAAATCACACATTAATTCAACAACTGAAATGCAATGGGAGACAAATTAATACAAGTATATGCACATTTCACATTTCATAAAACTTCGTTACAGTAATAAAAATCAGGAACCCAATTCGTGTGAAATAAATTACATTGAGAAACCAATTATTGAACAAACACGTGCCTTAAATAATACGGTTGACACAAATATTAGAAAGATGAAAAATCCATAATTATTTTACATCAAGTGGGAATCTAGCCACAAAACCAGGTAACCATAGGTTTAAGCCTCGGTAATTATGATTCATAAAGTTATAAATTTAGAATCACAATGGCACATATACTTGTATCCAACCGAGGGATTAGGAGAAGAGTTCCCAGATTGAATTCCCTCAATCCTCATATAGACTCTCTAGCTTATCATAGAAACAATCCACAATAATACCAACAAATAACGAAGTATGGAATGGGTCACATAATTTGACTAATGCTACAGAATCGTGGTAACCGACTTTTGTCTAGGTAGATCATCTATGTGGACAGAGACGATCCCTCTAGCCCAATGAGTGGTTCTAGCATCCGAAGTGAAAATCTACTAGACACTTTCCTAAGTTGCAATCAAAACGAGAGATGAAGAAGATGACCTAACTCGTTCTGATGCTATCTCAATATCCTTTACTGAAGACCTTGAATCACTTGCGTCATGAGCTTGTTCCTATTTCTCTCAGCATTTATGCACCTACATAAGGGATCAAGACTCAACAAAGCATTCAAGCAAAAATAGCATATTCAAGAGAAACCTACTTAACTAATCAAGGAATATTAAGCTAAATGATACATGAGAATACACATTGAGGGAAAATGAACCAGCAGTTGTATATTAATAGAAAATAAAGGGAAGAATCAACCAAACCTTGATATTGATAAGATCTCCTTGAAATCAATATCCAAGTCCAAGCTAAGCTCTCAAGAAATCCTTCTCCAAGCCAAATGAGTAGCATATAGGCACAATATTAGCATAAGGGTCGAAATAGACATAGACCAACCTAGTCTCCAACTTGGCCAACCATTTGGGAATGGGACGCGATTAATATATAGGATAGGAAAGGGAGTTAAGATCTCTCCAAATTCTAAAGGAGGTAGGTCATAGGGATAAGAGAAAAAGGCCAAGTTGGGAGAATTTGACCTCATCTATGTCAAGCAACCTCCATCTCTCCGCTCTGGAAGCTTCTAGATCACGAAGCTTCTCATCCTCTTTGGGTAATTGCATTTTTGGGATCATCACAGGTATATGAGAAAATAGCGCAATGCCATCGTTGGTCTGGTATAGTGCAACAGGTGATCATCACAGTTTTTAGCCTCATAAGAGCATTGATTCTCAATTTAGGGTTTAAGAGCTATTTCCTTTAGGGGAAGCTCAAGGCATTTTCCAATCAATGCCTTAGGAAGGATTTAAATTGAGTATGTGAGTGATTACACTACATTATGGTCATGTTTTGGGAACTTTGGGGTATGTCACAAGGAA
>APFE031674405.1:134016-167503 GCA_000404065.3 Pinus taeda | reverse complement strand
TTTAATAAAGAAATTTATAATATTATTTTAACGCAGTTCAAGTTTATGAAATTAATATAACGTATAAATTAATTATACATTTGATAATTATCTTTTTATAAAATTAGATGTGTATAAGAGGGGTGATTTTAAGTCATTTTATAAAATTTTCCACTACTTTAAGAGTAACTTGGTATGCCTCCCCAATTGTTGTTAGGGGTAGCATGTTTATCTTATATGGGATATCATATCTCAATCCATTTATCTACTTGAATACTCTCAACTCCTCATCCTCTTCCACATAACTTACTCTAATATTGATCTTAACACTCTTCTATATATTCTTTAACCATGAGAGCTTTTTGTCTAAGATTTTGCATTTTCTAAAAACATTCAACTAATAATATTTTGGCTTAAACTTTCTTTTGAATCTTGTACTATCCTATCATAGCTCTTAACTTTTTCTTTTCCTTTATTTTCCCTTTGTGCTAGCACCTCTTCCTGCCATAATTTTGTGTGCCCTTTCTTAACTTTCTTATCATCATTAACATCGTACCAAAAAGTCATGTCACAAAATAAGTTTTACAAATTTAGGTTTACTCTTAGATTTTGTGAATTAAGCTTATGAGAATTTGTTCTTATTTTAACAATGTTAATATCTTTTTTCTTTTTTTTTACCCAGAACTCCTTATCACACCACAATTTTTATATTATCCTTATTCCCTAAAATGATATCTTTTTTTAGGCTTCCATGGTCTAACCAAGATCAATCCTCCTTATGTCATCCATCTTGAGTCAAAGTTGATTTTGGCTAGACTTTGAAATGATTTTATAAAACTGTCTTGTTTTCCATGTCATTTAACCTCTTATTATACATTGCATACACAACCATAGTCATGTTCTCAATGAAAAATGATTTGCTTTGCTTTCATGAAGTGAATAGAATTTTGAAATTATGTTGTTTTGAATTTGTTGTATCTTTCTTGAGGACTTCCTCTAGATTTATTATAAACTTTAGAAACTCTATAAATCCTTTTTTCAATAATATAACTTTAGTTGAATCTCTAATATGAACTCCAAGATATTCTTTCAATTAATCGTTAATTATCATATATCAAATATATAATTTTAAAAAATTTAATTATCATACTTTTCATTTTGTTAATAATTATACTCAAATTAATATATATATAATATATATATAATATATATATAAAACGAAAAGATATTATAAACAATTAATAGATAAAAAACATTCACTGTTTTTTTTCTAGAAAGTAATATAAATTTAAAAAATCTGAAAACGTATACTTCAATTAATTAATGTGTAATCCTTTATATTTTAGTTTAAAATTTTCCCATTTAGAAAAATAAAATCACGAAATTGGCATTTTAAAATTTTTACCCCTTTTTTATATAATTTGTACATACAAATCATTTAATTATATTAATATAAATGGACAATCTCTACTCCATAACATAAATCTTCGCAGACTCTTGCTCCATCACATAACTTTCAATATTTCAGCTAAGACTATTGTTTTCCAAGCAGAGCTGTTTCAACTGGACTAGACCACCGAATTATGTTGGTATACTTCCTATCAAGATGCTTATTGAAAGTCGGATCCATTGCAGCTTTGTACAATTACACAGTTTTTTTGGAATATAACCACCGAGCAAATTATAGCTGAGGTCTAGCACTCCTAGCGCCTTCAACTGGAAGAAATCCATTGGCATTCTTCCTGTGAATTTATTGTGAGAAAGATTCAGAGTGCGTAATAATGAGAAGTTGCCAAGAGATGGTGAAATGGGACCTTGCAATCCCAATCCAGGTAGTATTATGGCAATCACTCGTTTAGAGCGCTTTCTGCAGAAAATGCCATTCCAGGAGCACACGTTATCAGAGTTTGCTACGGTCCAGTTGAACATGAACTTCATCTTGCACCAAACAATCTCTCCCCTAAATGCAAATCCTGCAACCAACGAGGCATGCAACCAAACAAAAAGCGTTTATCAATTAAAAGCCTTTTTGGCATATTAATGAAACCCTTTACGAGGCAAGCAACCAAACAAAACAAACAAGTCAAAACAACGTTGAAGCATTAGAGCTTAAGCATTCAATATAAAGAAACAAAACCGAAAAATCTTGGCAGATTCTGGGTCTCTGCACCTCCGCAAAATCTCACGCTTTACAGGTCTACTGTAAAAGCCTGCCCGGGCTAGGGAACGCGCTTCAGAATTATGTTTAATAGATATGCTCCGTTCTAAAGCTCTGGAACTGCGAAGCCGATTTCCGAACTCTGCTGCGATAACTCTTCAGCCACGGGCTATCTACTCTCCAATTACATTTTACCTACACAATATACAATGAACACCATGAAAGAAAATAAATTCCCCTTACAATGCAAATCAGAATATATTAATTCTAAAACTAGAAAGAGAGGAGGGGACTTATTACCTGCTCGATGGACCTTACAATGTCCAAGGGCAGTGATGTGGGTGATGTCGAGCCAGAGAACACGTTGAAGACCAGCTATTAGGGCTTTGTAAGAAGAAGCATTCATGCTGAGTCTGAAGCAATCATTAACATATGCGCTGAACTTCACAACAAAACCATCATCGTCGTCTAAATAATGAAACCAATGTTGCCATGACCAGGGTTTGGTGTGCATGATCCAGCGCCATAGCGCAGGGTGCATTCATATCGGACGATAGTGAACCCTACTGTTTGGGGAAGCCGAATGTTGGCAAGACTAGTCTCTGGTTGTTTGGGGAAGCCTAATGTTAGCTAGCTACCTGCTGTGCGATTCAAATTCAAAACAAATTAGCTACCTGCTGTGCCATTCAAATTCAAAACAAATTTCAAGTAAAACGCGGCAATTTTAAAATTCAAATTTGATGGATCATGGTCGATGTATTGACCGACGGCGACAAGCAAGGGACCTTCAGTGAGGGCGAGTCCTATTTGTGCGACTATAGCATAGTTAATGCTATAGTCTTTACACCCCTAATAATTTGACCTCATCGCATACCATGTTCATGCATCCATGCATGCATCATCACCCAGCTCCGGCGATGCCTTCCTGCCCTAACTTGACCTCACCGCGACCGTAATCCGGCAATGCGTTCCTGCCCGCCTCCAGGTCTGCTGCTCCCTCTCTGTTATGCCCTGAGGAATCGGGCGCTCCGCACGGCGGGCGGGCGACCCACACGATGGGCGAACGGGCTTTCACCTGGCAGTGTGCACGACCCGGGCACCGGGCGAGGCTACACGAAATACAGGTTGATGGTTGAAGGGCTCCGCGCACAACGGGCGGGCGACCCGAGGGCGACCCGCGCCCCAAGGGCGGATGCCCTGAACGAAGACGTCAGCAAAACGACAATTCAGAACGCGCACGGGTGACCTATGGCGGAACCAGTTCGGGTAGTGGACCGAGCGCACACCCGGTTATACAGTCGGCAGGCAGACAGCATTCGATGGGCGAACAGTTCGGTTCGATGAACAACCAACAGCTCCACGGGTGGATGAGTTTGGCAACAATCCGGTGTACAGATGTTTAACACGGGCAGTTCAGCGTGTGAACGGGCCAGCATGCAAACAGTGCGACGGGTGGATAGTTTGGCACACGGCGTGCAGACAAATAGTTCAAACGGGCGAACGATCCGACAGTTCAAGCGTTGGACAGTCGGGAAAACATGAACTGGTGATACAGCAGCTCGGCGCAGTGTGCAGTAACACAGGGGCAGCGTTTACAACAGAGGCGAGTTGTGCGACGACCGCCCAGAACGTTGGAACAAACAAATGGATGGACGACTGGTTGGAGAGCAGGCGGACGTTCGAACGATGGCCGGAGCGCTGCACGGAGGTGCGCCCACCCGCCCGGGCAGCGATGTGCGAGTTAGCATAACGTTGGCGGAGGATGGCACACGAGGTGCGCCCAAACGAACACGGTGGACGGCATCAACGAACGCACAGCGAACACGAAGGTGGGAGGCAGCGCGGCTCAAAACAATGGCGCACACGCGGGTTACAAGCTGGCACGTACAAGTGTGGCAGAGTTATACCCCTTTGGCGTGGGCGGCTTTGTGCGACAAAGGCCGACCCGCCAAAGTGGGGAGACACGACCGTTCAAACGGAAACGTGTCGGCTTCATTGTAAAAATGGGACGAGTGTTGTTATGTTGGGGGTCGGCTTTGCAAACCGACACCCCTATCCGAATGGCGGTGGAGCCTATATAAAGGCAAGGCATTGTAGCCATTTGGAGGCATCAAGCAAGTGATCATTCGATCAAGCAAAGCTCGATCACTCTAGTCTTCAAAAGGGCACAGTCAATTGTGCGCAGTTCTAGCGCAGCATGTAAGGACGAGCTCGGATTTTGGTGGACGGAATAGAGGGTCGGAATACACAGTCGCGGACTGTGGTTTTTATGCCGGTCTTGGCACGAAAATCGCATGGCAGATGCGCACTTGAATTGTAAGGGACGGCATATGTAAAAGGTGTTTAGCCTATTGTAATATCGTGTTGGCCGCGGGCACACGAATATTGTAAGCTTGGAAAAGTTAATAAAACGTTTGAGGGCGCACTCGTTCGGGAGTTGCCCCTCCCATATAATTATGTGTTAATGTCTTTTGGTTATTGCATTACATGTTAATTGTATCGGTCAAGATAATAATGCGGTTATAATTGAACATGAATTATAATTGATTGTGGAATTATATGTTTATGGTTCGGTTATATAAGAATTGTAGTTATACTTATTCGGTGAAGCAGAATTAAGTATTGCGAAGCGAAGGCGTAGTCCATATACGCTCTATTAGAGCGTACGGTGGTGCCGCACCCGCCCAATAAAAAAAAAAAAAGATTGGGGGCGTGACAGATGGTATCAGAGCTCGGTTGAAGAGCTGGTTGAGCAGGTTGCTCGTGGAAACTTGGACATCCAAGTGAAAATTGCAGGTGATTTGGAGAAGGCAGTGGATGGTTGACACCATGTCACAAAAGAACAAGAAGATGGCAGCTAATTCTCAAGCCGGGTCTAGCCATACAATGAAGGACGCAGCGAAGGATACAACGCTTGAGTTCATTGACAGAGTAATCGGGAGGATGGAGACTTTAGAAAACTCTTGGAACCAAGGGGTGGGTTCACTCAACAAAGAATGGGAGACCATCTCAAAGGTCAAAGAGGAACTTGAAGAGCTCCGGACGCAGCATGATGAGCTCAAAACGCAATTTGAGTACACTGATGTCTTGTGTACACAGCTTGAAAAAAGAGTAAAAGAGGTTGAGGAATCAAGGGATCAAGGGCTAGCAGAGCTTGTGAACCTAAGGAGGACTCTCGACAAAACGAACAAAGCTCTTGAAGAGGCCCAAGATGAGATTGTGGTACTAAAAAGGGCCGTGAGGCACAACTCAGGTGGAGGAGTACCCCATGTAAAGGTCAAAGAACCGGAATCTTACGACGGGACAAGGAGCGCAAAGGTTCTTGGTAATTTCTTATGGGACATGGAGCAGTACCTAGAACGGTTGAACCTACCTAAAGGGGAAGCGCAAGTCAAGGTGGCCGCCCAGTTCCTAACTAATGATGCCAAGATGTGGTGGAGAAGGAGGGCCGATCAGATTACCAATGGTAGTGCTGATAACATCACCTCCTGGGATGACATGAAGAAAGCCTTGCAGTCACACTTCAATCCTCAAGATGAAACGTGGGAGGCAAGGACCAAGATTAAGTTCATCAAACAAACCGGGAGCTTACAAAACTATCAGCAGGAATATTCAAGCGCGGTGCTGGAACTTCCAAATATGGCCGAAAAAGACAAGGTTTTCAATTTTATTATTGGGTTGAAGCCTTGGGCTCGTAATGAGGTGAAGAGGTAGAAAATCAGGACGCTTGAAGAGGCCTTCGCTGCGGTTGACAGGCTCGTAGATCATTATGACGAAACTTCTAATGAGAAAAATAAGTTCGAGAAGACAAAAGAAAAGAAAAAGGAAGACACTACAAAGGCAGATAATACTCCGAAGGAGAAAAAACCTTTGAAGTGTTGGTTGTGTGCAGGACCACACATGGCTAAGAACTGTCCTTCTAAGCCAAAAGTGGGCGTTGCTGCTCAAGAGGAAGAGGAGGACAATGCTTCCGTAGGGATGATGCAGATCCTCGGAGCCTCTGCCACAATGGAGACAACCTCTAGGAGGAACCCGGAAAGGAACAGGCTGGAATATGTGAGTATGAAGATTGGTGGGACAGAGGTGCTCACGATGGTTGACAGTGGGGCCTCACACAATTTCATGAGCGAGGACACCGTAAGGAGACTTGGTCTAAAGTTTGTGCCGGTGGAAGCACATATGAAGACCGTAAACTCTCCTCCAATAGCAATCCTTGGCATAGCTAAAAAGGTAGATACGGTACTTGGTGAGTGGTCCGGGAAAGTAGACTTCACCATAGTACGAATTGATGACTATGAAGCAGTGTTAGGGATGGAATTCATGAAGCAATTCGAAGCTATGGTAGTGCCACATTTGAGAAAGCTCTTCATTTATGATGGGAGAGAGGATGTGCCCATAGGTGTTCCCACCATGGGTGTGAATAAGACGGATCATAAACTAGGAGGGATGCAGGTGGAGGACAAGGAGAAGATAAACAAGCGGTTGTCTACCATGGAGACAAAGCTTGCTGAACAGGACTTGGTCATCCAATCACTCTCGGATAGCATCTTGGATTTGTCAAGAAGGCTAGAGTTGGTGGAGGACGATGAGGACGATATGTATGTGAGGCCGAACATCCAGAAGGAAGATCGGGAAGCCTATCTACGACGAATGGAGATTGAGGATCCAGACAGATGGATTGAATTGATTAGTGAGAGAGAGCCACCTAGCTCATCTCCTTTGCGGTCTTCTTAAGTGATATGGAGGATGGGCTCATTGTTGGCTGCTCAAGGCAGTGAGCCCTCAGGTTGATTCGGCAAGTATGAAGGTCCCCACATGTAGAAGAAAAATGGAGGTTCCCATGAACCTGGGCAGGGGATCAGAAAAATAAGTGTGGGCACATAACCGAGATGTGTGACACTTGTTCATTTCCAGTTTGGTGACCGAATGGAGATCATCGAGGATGAGGCTACATGTTGGTTGCTGGTGATTTCGGTGGGAGACCACCGGGACGGAATGTTGTCGGGACGACAACGTCTTAGGGTGGGGGAGGATGTTATGCCCTGAGGAATCGGGCGCTCCGCACGGCGGGCGGGCGACCCACACGATGGGCGAACGGGATTTCACCCGGCAGTGTGCATGACCCGGGCACCGGGCGAGGCTACACGAAATACAGGTTGATGGTTGAAGGGCTCCGCGCACAATGGGCGGGCGACCCGCTCCCGAGGGGCGGACGCCCTAAACGAAGACATCAGCAAAACGACAATTCAGAACGCGCACGGGTGACCTGTGGCGGAACCAGTTCGGGTAGTGCGTCGGGCGCACACCCGGTTATACAGTCGACAGGCAGACAACATTCGATGGGCGAACAGTTCGGTTCGGTGAACGACCAACAGCTCGACGGGCGGATGAGTTTGGCAACAGTCCGGTGTATAGACGTTTAACACGGGTAGTTCAGAGTGTGAACGGGCCAGCGTGCAAACAGTGCGACGAGTGGACAGTTTGGCACACGGCGTGCAGACAAACAGTTCAAACGAGCGAACAATCCGGCAGTTCAAGCGTTGGACAGTCGGGCAAACATGAACCGGTGATACAGCAGCTCAGTGCAGCGTGCAGTAACACACGGGCAGCGTTTACAACGGAGGCAGTTTGTGCGACGACCGCCTCGAACGTTGGAACAAACAAACAGATGGACGACCGGTTGGAGAGCAGGCGGACGTTCGAACGATGGGCGGAGGGCTGCACGGAGGTGCGTTCACCCGCCCGGGCAGCGATGTGCGAGTTAGCATAACGTTGGCGGAGGATGGCACACGAGGTGCGTCCAAACGAACACGGTGGACGACATCAACGAATGCACAGCGAACACAAAGGTGGGAGGCAGCGCGGCTCGAAACAATGGCGCACACGCGGGTTACAAGCGGGCACGTACAAGTGTGGCAGAGTTATACCCCTTTGGCGTGGGCGGCTTTGTGCGACAAAGGCCGACCCGCCAAAGTGGGGAGACACGACTGTTCAAACGGAAACGCGTCGACTTCATTGTAAAAATGGGGCGAGTGTTGTTATGTCAGGGGTCGGCTTTGCAAACCGACACCCCTATCCGAATGGCGGTGGAGCCTATATAAAGGCGAGGCATTGTAGCCATTTGGAGGCATCAAGCAAGTGATCATTCGATCAAGCAAAGCTCGATCACTCTAGTCTTCAAAAGGGCGCAGTCAATTGTGCGCAGTTCTAGCGCAGGATGTAAGGACGAGCTCGGATTTTGGTGGACAGAATAGAGGGTTGGAATACACGGTCGCAGACTGTGGTTTTTATGCCGGTCTTGGCACGAAAGTCGCATGGCAGATGCGCACTTGAATTGTAAGGGACGACATATGTAAAAGGCGTTTAGCCTGTTGTAATATCGTGTTGGCTGCGGACGCACGAATATTGTAAGCTTGGAAAAGTTAATAAAACGTTTGAGGGCGCACTCGTTCGGGAGTTGCCCCTCCCATATAATTATGTGTTAATGTCTTTTGGTTATTGCATTACATGTTAATTGTATCGGTCAAGATAATAATGCGGTTATAATTGAACATGAATTATAATTGATTGTGGAATTATATGTTTATGGTTCGGTTATATAAGAATTGCAATTATACTTATTCGGTGAAGCAGAATTAAGTATTGCGAAGCGAAGGCGTAGTCCATATACGCTCTATTAGAGCATACGGTGGTGCTGCACCCGCCCAATAAAAGGAAAAAAAGATTGGGGGCGTGACACTCTCTAACAGGACCTCCACTCTGACTTAGACAGTTGGATGTACTTAATGCAAGTGGATGTAGTTAATGCAAATGGACTGTATACCTATGCACTTTCAATGAAACCTCCGCGTTCAGGATTTCAAATAATCCCGCGCAAAATTTTGAATTAAAATGAAATGCGGGTAGGGTCGGCAGTGCCGCATAAATTTTTTAAATTGAAATGAAAAACGATCTCCCTATTAGAGAATACAATTGAAGACATCACGCTGATGCCTGCTCGTGGGATGTCGGGAACACTGAAATGATTTCCTGATTCCCGGTGCCTAATCCCATCTCTGTGCCTGAGTAAGAGCTGCCATGGATGCAACAAGGGGTTGTTGCATGTGAAGAATGATATATTGAGAGAGGGAGACCCCATTTGGAATCCCCTGTTGCGATCTGTGAAATACTTGATCAGCTTGATTCCATTCCTAAAGTGAGCGCTTGCATCTGCATTCCACTGCGTCCATCTAATGAAGACGAGTGAACAAATCAATTGATCAATTGCTTCAAGTAGGAGGAGAAAAGGGAATTCAGAGGAGTTGTATTCAGAGAAGGTGAAACCAACACTTCTTTTGCCCTCGAAAAATACAAGAACAAGAATGGAGAATGCTTTAACAATAGTGTCATATCTTACAATATCATTAATCAATTTGCTACTAACTTTCGTGCTCAAAGTGGATGGTTTCTCCAGTAGTACGGTCGCCATACGGTCAATTGAAACTTATCATTCTTCAGAAGGTTTTTGGTTTAATTTTCCCCATAATTTTCTAACCAGAGCCCACGTGATGTCTAATGCTCATAACGCCGATGTATACCGAGTGCTGCTCTTTAGACCGTTTCTTCATGGTCTTGTTTGGTCTGCATTTGCTGTAATTGTTGGATGGTGTTGGTTGTAAAGGAGGGAGGCGCTCACAAATGGTATCATATTTTTGTCTCCGCAAGTAGAATTATTGTGATATTGGTAGCCATTTCTATTGCATTGGCAACAGATTGCTTTGATTTGAAATTATATTTACAAATCAGAAAGATGGCTCATTTTTGGCAAATGAGAAGCATGCCTCATTATCGGAAAATCAGAAGAAAGCCTCATTTTAGGTGTGCGAAGCTCATATTTTTGTGTTTTCTGCAATTATTATTTTAGAGTTACTTTACATTGTAATCTGCATCGCAATAGCAAGAGTTATGGGTATATAGTGATTTTCAATGTTTAGTTCTTGTGAAATGGGCTAGCTTCTTGTTTATCCTTAATAACTGCGAATATGCATTGGACCAAGATTCACCAAAGCATGGAAAAGAGATCTGCTGGTATAGGAGTTGTGGACATTACATTGGTGATTTTGTATTCTTTCTCTTCACAATATAAAAGGACTTTTTATATTTATAGTTGTATATGCTCCATCATATAGATAGATAGTCATTATGTTTTTATGTATTTAGTTATTTACATATCTGCTGATTGCATATATGCTGTGAAATACTCCAGCACCTTTTATGCTTTGACGATGATATCAATCAATATGCTGACTCATATGTACCTTTTTATATTGGCTCAATATAAGGATATTATAGATTTTTTCTCTCTGAAAAAAACCCTGGCTGCATAATTCTCATAATCAGATACAGATGATTCATGTATTCCCCTGGCTGTGCAATTCTCATAATCAGATACAGATGATTCATGTATTCCCTATGTAGTGCACACTTTGGCGAATTATATATTTCCTCTGTGCCATACACTTCAATGTGGATTGCATAGGCTATGAATATTAAATGTATTTTCGATGTATCACACAATGATAATTTATATATTTCCGATGTATCGAACACATGCGGATTGGATAGTCTTTTTTAAGTTTGATTTAATTATAATTTAAAAAAATAATAACATTGTTTTATCAAATAAAATAAAATTTATGTAGTGATAAGGATGATGGTTAACGTCCACCCAGATCAAACATTGGTCTCTCGGACCTAAAGAAACAAACTATTTATTTTGATTTAAGATTTTATTCCTATGCTCAAAAAGCTTGGAGAGAAGCCTCCCAAGCTCACTATAATTTTGACATTGTAAAAGGCTAGGAACGTCAGTATTGTAACAAGGATTGTGAAACTGAGATCTAATGTGGTTGTACGCGGGACACTCTAAGAGGACGTGGTTTTCATCCTCGATGTTCCTATTCTCACACATATGGAAGATCATTTCCATCCATGGTGTTTTAGGAACTGCCCAACAACTTGTATATATAATTATATACAGGTCATTGGGCATACTATTATATATCATATAATAATATGCATATATAATTTTATTTAAAATTATGATTTGAATTTATGTTTTTATAAATAAAATACATCTATTTTAAATTAAAATTATTATTTTTAATAATAATTGAGTTGTTAATAAATAGATTGATTATTAATTATAGGTTTAATTTATAGACAATTTCAAGTAAGAATGTGATTTTTTTGTTATTTTAAATATACTTTTGAATCTATAAATAGATTTAGTATTTTGAAAAAAAAATTGGGCATTCTAATTCTACATAAATAACTTAAGTTTTTAAAAAACTTTGCGAGATTGTGTTAAAATTAACCAAGAAAAATGTTATGAGAAAAGACAATTAAGTATAATTATAATTAGTATTAAAAAGATAGATAATAAAATTTTTAGTAAATAAAATGAGTAGTAATCTAACTCACAAACTACCATTTTTGATTAATTTTAATCAAATTACACAGATTTTTAAAAACTTGAATCAAATAAATATTATCAAAATTATTATTAATATGCAATCCCAATTTCAAAGAAAAAATATATAATTATATATTAATTATTATAATTAAAATTAAATTAAAAATATATATATATTATTTTATTTTATTTTTAATTTATTTATAATTTTTATAATATTTTAGTTATCAATATGTGATATTGTTCTACACAGTTGTTAAGCTCACTATGGAATAATCCTAATTATCACATGATTAAATATTTTTAATATCTCTTAACTATTGCTCTTAATTTCTAACCTATCCTATTAACAAAAACTCAACTCCTGGTTTCTAACCTATCATGTTAACAAAAACTCAATATCATTTAAAAATTTGTTATCAATTTTTTTTACACTTCGAATAAATACTCAAAAAATAATATTTTGTGAATAACTTTGAACTTCAGGCATATTAAAACTATAGGGTTTGGGTTATTTTGAACATATGGGTCATTACTCATGCCACTATTTTATTCATTCATTTTGTTATTGATTTATTTATTTTAAATATATATATATATAGAAGGTTTTTTATTTATTGTTTATATCAAGAAAAAAAATAAATTAAAATATTATTTATTATAATTTATTTCTATAACAATATTTAACTGATATTAAAAAATATCAAGTATATTCTTAACATATAATAAATGATGAAGCATTATAAGTTTTTATTAATTTTGGTCATCTACAAAGAAAAGATTGAGTTAACATCATGAAAGTAAATATAAAAAAATAATATGAAAGTAAATATAAAAAAGTAATATAGTTATTGTTAAATGTTGGCGGTATTATTATTTAATTTTTTAAATTTAAATTAAATTTTATATTTAGAATAAATATATAAGTTTTTTTAAATATTTTATTCTTTTAAAGTATCTAGGTATAAATAGATTTTTTTAAGTGATATTTAATTTTTAAATTTTTTTATGTATTTATTTTTTTAAAATATGTAATTATTTAAGTTATGGAATTGATATCATTTTGTTTAATTTATATATTTTGTATGTTAAATATGTTGTTTTGAATTAATAATTTGTGATAATAACTTGAAGAAAAAGCTTAGTATATCAAGTATCAATTAGATATAAGATGCTCAAACATATAATTATTTTACAAAAAAATAAGGTGATAAAGCATATGTTTGAAATGACTTGCTTGTCTTTTTACTGAATTTTAGGGTCTTTATGAGAGATTTTATACAATGTGAAAATAATAAAATTATAATGTGTGATTCATTTTCTACTCTAATACAATAACCTTAAAAAAATATTACCTTGTTTAGAACCATAATATTCTATTAATTTTCCTAAATGTCTACTTTTTTAATAGTTCTCTTCCTTGTACTAGGGTCTACAAACTCTCTATTGAATCCCTTAATAATATATTATTTCTTCTATTTATTCCCCATAATAAAATCCAACAACATCAACAATCCATTATGCATGCATCACCACTGCCAGGATCATCTTGACTTCATAATAATTTTTCTATGAGAAATGTAATTGTTATTGAACAATCCATCATAGTTCCTTGAAGGAACCTATCCATTGGCCACCATGGTTTTGACATTGCTCATAGGCCACTCTTCCTTCTCAATGTTTATGTCCATGATGCAGACTATTGGTTATTCCTCAATAGTAAAGTACATGACTCTTGGATATTATGGACCCTCCACACCAAACCTTCCAATAGAAGAGTGGAATTATTTTGCGGAGACTAGAGTATTGCAAGTAGGACGAGCCCCAAATAGTGGGTTGTTGGGTGAGTATAGGGGTTGGTTTTAGCCCTATATTCCACAGTGTGACAATAGCATGGAAGGGAGACTATGTCACAACTGTAGGAGGCTTGTTGAGGGTGAATGAGTGGGTTGACAAGTGGTTGTTGGAAGCACTAACTAGGCGGCCTCATCACAATAGTTCACTTTAGTTTGGAACAACAGTCAAAAAGGTGTGTTTGACTAATTTAGAAGGATAACGTGAAGTGGCAGGGCCTAAGACGAAAGTCCCTGATATATCAAAGCCCCTGAAGATCAAGAAGGTGAATATTGGGTTGGAAGCGCAACCAAAGTTTGCAAACATAGGTGATTATTGGGACAAGGACACAATGGACAAAGTCGTAGAGTTATTGTGGGAATATCAAGACTTATTTCCCACCAAATTCTCGGATCTCAAGGGGATATTAGCTAATCTAAGCATCATGAAGATCACTCTGAAGCCAGATGCAAAGCTACTGAATCAACACCCATACTGGTTGAATCCTAAGTACAAGGAAAAAGTGCACGAAGAATTGGATAAGATGCTGGCAGTTGGGATTATTAAACCTGTCGAGGAATCATACTGGGTTAGTCCTATGGTGGTTTAGGAAAAGAAGACAAAGAGAAAAATTCGAATCTGTGTAGATCTAAGAAAGCTAAATGATGCTTGTGTCGATGACCCATTTCCTACACCATTCAAAAACGAAGTGTTGGAAAATGTTGGACGCCAAAAAGCCTATTTGTTCACTGATGGGTTCTCAGGGTATCATCAGATCAAAATTGTGCCAAAGGATCGGTGTAAGACCACCTTCACTGTTGAATGGGGTTGTTTTCTGTATACAGTTATGCCCTTTGGACTTAAGAACACCCCTACAATATTCTCTAGGGTGGTAGTCACAACTTTCAAAGAATTTATTCATAATTTTTTGGAGGTTTACTTTGATGATTGGACAATGTTTGGGTTAGTAAACAAACATGTTTCTTGTCTTTGCCTCATGCTGGATACTTGTCGAGAGTATCAGATATCTCTTAATCTGATGAAGTGCATCTTATGCGTACCATATGGGATACTTCTGGGCCCTATTGTTTGTAAGCATGGGTTGATGGTAGATCCTCCCAAAATCACAGTAATTATCAATTTGGAACCTCTGAGGAATATCAAACATTTGCGTGTGTTGCCGTGCCATAAAGGATATTATATGAAATTCATCAAAGAATATGCACAGATCACTGTGCCAATGGAGACATTGCTGAAGAAGGATGCGACGTTTTGCTGGGATGATGATTTCCAGAAGAGTTTGGATGTCTTGAAGGAAAAATAATCATAGGGCTATTCTAGTGTTCCCTGATTAGAAGAAGGAATTCGACGTACATGTAGATGTATCCTGCATAGCATTAGGAGTTCTGTTAACCCAACCAGGCGCCGGTGATATTGACCACCCAATAGCGTTTGCGTGCAAAAAGTTATCTAAAGTGGAAAAGAATTAATCAACCACAGAGCGTGAAGATTATCAATGGTGTATGCGCTCCAGAAGTTCAGGCATTATTTGTTGGGTGCGCACTTCAGAATGTACACAAACCATTCTTCTTCGAAGTACCTGGTAAACAAGCCTGTGTTGGGAGGGGGGGGGGAATTTGTAGATGGTTGTTGCTCTTCCAATAATATGACTTTGAAGTACTTATGAAGAGAGGACGATAAAATGCTGGACCAGATCACCTCTCACGAATTGAGAATAGTGATGAACCTACAAATCTAGAGGAAGGACTTCCTGATGTGTAGCTCTTCGTTGTGCACGTCACAGATGAACACTTTCCAGACATAATTCAGTTCTTTTCTACGAGTACAACTCCTTAAGGGTATACAACGTAGCAGAAGAAATAAGTGGTGGTTAGGACTACATATTTTTCTGTTATTGCAGGACACATATAAAATCGGATCGGATGAAGCGCTACGTAGGTATGTCCCAGATTATGAAAGACAAAGTATTCTCGCTGAAGTGCATGGATAAGTTGCAGGAGGAAATTATGCAAGAAGAGGAACTGCATAGAAAATCCTACAAGAAGGACTATGGTGGCCAACTATGCATAAGGATTCCAAGGAGTATTGCAAGGAAAGTAATGTTTGTCAGAGAACGGGGAGACCGTCGTGAAGCGATGAGTTTCCCTTAAACCTATAGGTGAAATTACAAGCATTGGGTAAGTGGGCAATATATTTCATGGGACCAATCCAGCCACTAGGAAAGAAGACCGAAGAAATATACATTATTAAAACAAAAGAATATCTGACCAGGTGGGTTGAGGCGTAGCCCGTGAAGGATTGTAGCACAGCTACAAATGTAAAGTTCATTTTTGAATACATTTCGTCTCAGTTTGGTTTCCCTAAAATTTTGATAAGTGATAGTGGTTCACATTTCTTGAATGAAACAATTGTAGCCTTGCTTGAAGAGTTACAAATGTATCACCAAAAGAGTATGTCGTATCACCCTCAAGAAAATAAAATAGTGGAAACCTTTAAAAATATTCTAGGGAATTCCTTAACAACGATTTGTAATGAAAAACAAAATGATTGGGATGTGCACATACTAGTTGTTCTATGGGCATATAGAGCCACCTACAAAAAGTTGACTAGACAAACACCATTTAGACTGGTTTATGGACAAGAAGATGTGATGCTGATGGAGTACATCGTGCCAAGTTTGTGAATTTTTGCAGTTATAGACATGGCCAATTGAGATAGCATGGAAGAATGCCTCACGCAGATAGTTGAGTTGGAGGAAGATTGCTTCTTGGAGGGTTTTCATTAGTAGGTGCATAAGGATCGTGAAAAGGCATGGAATGATCACCATATTGAACAACACACCTTTTAGAGTGGAGATTTGGTTTTTCTGTATGATAGTAAGTTCACGAAGTTTCCGGGAAAGTTCCAAATGCATTGGCTGGGGCCATGTATTATCAAGAAAATCACAAATGGAAGCATAGTTCAGCGTGCAAAGCTGAACAGGGAACTATTTCCAGGAAAGGTCAATGGGAGCCAATTAAAGTTTTACAGGGGTGATCTCGCCCTTTCACAATGATTATATGTATGTGGGATAGTCTTAGTACTCCAAGTAGTTGAAAGGGAGTGCAGGACTATATACTACACTGCCAAAAGGATGGTTGGGTGAAGTGATTAGACTACGTGATGAATCAAGGGAAGGTGCATAGGGGAGCTACGACGAAGGAGTTTCACTAGGATAGCCATTGGGATCTCCATCTGCTAGCACTGCAATCATGCAACCCTCCTTAATATCCTATACTAAACCCCTGTAAAGGTATTCCATGGCTTCACATTGTGCACGAGATCTTCTGGAACTAATATACATCTCTCTTTCCTCTGCCTGTGAAGAATTAATAATACCTTGAGATTGTTGTTGTTCAACAATGTTTATTTCCTCATGTTCATTCGACACATTTTGTGACCAAGTAAATGGATTTTTCAAAGGTATATGTTCATTTGTTGTTGTTGAAATGATATCACTTTGATTATTGAAAAATGACTTCCACCAAACTGAATTAGCAATGTCAAAGTACTCATATCTAATACATTTTTTAATTTCTTCCAGGTAATCAGAATAATTTATATCTCTATTTTGTCTGCGTGCATTCAAAACTTCACCAATTGATTGTAATAACAATATTTTTGATGCAAATATTGGATTATCTGGAATGAACTTCAAAAATTGCAAACCTAATGACGGTGTCCATTCTGCAGTAGTTGAATACTTCTTGCCCATATTAGTGTTTTCCCATCAATTTTTTTGATACGAAATTGATGTTGGAAGCTAATGTCATTAAGTTGTTCAACGCATTTCCCCTCACTATACGATCCCAGAATAAACCTTCGCATGTCAACAGTTTCTTCCAACACATCAAAAGTAGGCTCTAGCATGTATGATTTCTTAATACATTCAATTAGTGAAACTGGGCATATACGGAAGACATGTGCATATATGGAAACTGGGCATATATGGAAGACATGTGCATATATGGAAACTGGGCATATACGGAAGATATGTGCATGTCTTCCGTATATCCCTAACTTTCCTGTATGTGCATATCTTCCGTATATGCACGTCGTTCATGTATCTGCATCACATATGCCCAAATTCCATATACAGAAATTGCGCATATACGGAAACTGTGCATATACGGAAGACACGCGCATATCTTCCGTATATGCCCAGTTTTCGTATATGTGCACATCTTCCGTATATGCGAGCATCTTCCATATATGCACAGTTTCCGTATATGCGCAATTTATGTATATGGAATTTGCGCATATACGGAAACTGGGCATATACAAAAGATGTGCGCGTCCTTCGTATATGCACCATTTCCGTATATGCGCAATTTCAAGATATGGAGTTTGTACACATCTTCGTTTATGCTTCTGCATTGTATATGCACAAATTCCATATACATAAATTGCGCATATACGGAAACTGTGCATATACGGAAGATATGCGCATATACGGAAACTGGGCATATACGGAAGATATGCACAAATCTTCCGTATATGCCCAGTTTCTGTATATGCGCAATTTCTGTATATTGAATTTGCGCGTATACGATGCAGATACATGAACTTTCCTATATGTGCATATCATCCATATACATAAATTGCGCATATACGGAAACTGTGCATATACAGAAGATGTGCGCATATACGAAAACTGGGCATATACGGAAGATGTGCGCATATACGGAAACTGGGCATATACGGAAGATACGCGCGTGTCTTTCGTATATGCACAGTTTCCGTATATGCGCAATTTCTGTATATGGAATTTGCGCATCTACGATGCAGATACATGAACGATAGTTTCCGTATATGCGCACATCTTCCGTATATGCACAGTTTCCGTATATGCGCAGTTTCTGTAACATAAATGAAGATGCATGAACGACGTGCATATACGGAAGATATGCACATACATGAAAGTTAGCGATATACGGAAGACACGCGCATATCTTCCGTATATGCCCAGTTTCCGTATATGCGCACATCTTTCGTATATGCACAGTTTCCGTATATGTGCAGTTTTTGTAACATAAAGGAATATACATGAACGACGTGCATATACGGATGATATGCACATACAGGAAAGTTCATGTGTTTGCATCGTATACGCGCAAATTCAATATACAGAAATTACGCATATACGGAAACTGTGCATATACGGAAGATTTGTGCATATCTTCCATATATGCCCAGTTTCCGTATATGCGCACATCTTCCGTATATGCCCAGTTTTCGTATATCTTGAAATTGCGCATATACGGAAACGATGCATATATGGAAGACGCGCACATATTCCGTATATGCCCAGTTTCCGTATATGCGCAAATTCCGTATACATAAATTGCGCATATACAAAAACTGTGCATATACGGAAGATGTGCGCATATACGGAAACTGGGCATATACGGAAGATGTGCGCATATACGGAAACTGGGCATATACGAAAGATATGCGTGTGCCTTCCGTATATGCACAGTTTCCGTATATCCACAATTTCTGTATATGGAATTTGCGCATCTACGATGCAGATACATGAACAACGTGCATATATGGAAGACACGCACATACGATGTAGAAGCATAAACGAAGATGTGTACAAATTCCATATACAGAAATTGCGCATATACGGAAACTGGGCATATACGGAAGATTTGTGCATATCTTCCGTATATGCCCAGTTTCCGTATATGCGCACATCTTCCGTATATGCGCACATATTCCGTATATGCATAGTTTCCGTATATGCGCACATCTTCCATATATGCACAGTTTCCGTATATGCTCAATTTATGTATATGGAATTTGCGCATATACGATGCAAAAGCATAAATGAAGATGTGTACAAATTCCATATCTTGAAATTGCACATATATGGAAACGGTGCATATACGGAAGACGCGCACATCTTCCGTATATTCTGAGTTTCCGTATATGCGCAAATTCCATATACATAAATTGCGCATATACGGAAACTATGCATATACGGAAGATGTGCGCAGTTTCTGTATATGCACAGTTTCCGTATATGCGCACATCTTCTGTATATGCACAGTTTCCATGTATGTGCAGTTTCTGTAACATAAATGAAGATGCATGAACGACGTGCATATACGGAAGACATGCACATACAAGAAAGTTAGGGATATACGGAAGACACACGCATATCTTCCGTATATGCCCAGTTTCCGTATATGCGCACATCTTGCGTATATGCATAGCTTCCGTATATGCGCAGTTTCTGTAACATAAAGGAATATACATGAACGACGTGCATATATGGATGATATGCACATACAGAAAAGTTCATGTATCTGCATCGTATACGCGCAAATTCAATATACATAAATTACGCATATACGAAAACTGGGCATATACGGAAGATTTGTGCATATCTTCCGTATATGCCCAGTTTCCGTATATGCGCACATCTTCCGTATATGCCCAGTTTTCGTATATCTTGAAATTGCGCATATACGGAAACGGTGCATATACGGAAGACACGCACATCTTCCGTATATGTCCAGTTTCCGTATATGCGCAAACCATATACATAAATTGCGCATATACGAAAACTATGCATATACGGAAGATGTGCGCATATACGGAAACTGGGCATATACGGAAGGTGTGCGCATATACGGAAACTAGGCATATATGGAAGATATGCGCGTGTCTTCCGTATATGTACAGTTTCCGTATATGCGCAATTTCTGTATATGGAATTTGCGCATCTACGATGCAGATACATGAACGACGTGCATATACGGAAGACACGCACATACAATGTAGAAGCATAAACGAAGATGTGTACAAATTCGATATACAGAAATTGCGCATATACGGAAACTGGGCATATACGGAATATTTGTGCATATCTTCCGTATATGCCTAGTTTCTGTATATGCACACATCTTCCGTATATGCTCAGTTTCCGTATATGCGCACATCTTCCGTATATACATAGTTTCCGTATATGCGCAATTTATGTATATGGAATTTGCGCATATACGATGCAGAAGCATAAACGAAGATGTGTACAAATTCAATATCTTGAAATTGCGCATATACGGAAACGATGCATATACGGAAGACGTGCACATTTTCCGTATATGCCCAGTTTCTGTATATGCGCAAATTCCATATACATAAATTGCGCATATATGGAAACTGTGCATATACGGAAGATGTGCGCATCTACGGAAACTGAGCATATACGGAAGATGTGCGCATATACGAAAACTTGGCATATACGGAAGATGTGCGCGTCTTCCGTATATGCCCAGTTTCTGTATATGCGCAAATTCCAGTATATGGAATTTGCGCATATACGGAAACTGGGCATATACGGAAGATGTGCGCGTCTTCCGTATATGCACCGTTTCTGTATATGCACAATTTCAAGATATGGAATTTGTACACATCTTCGTTTATGCTTCTGCATCGTATATGTGCAAATTCCATATACATAAATTGCGCATATACGGAAACTGTGCATATACGGAAGATGTGTGCATATACGGAAACTGGGGCATATACGGGAAAGGTTGCCGTGCGCATATACGGAAACTGGGCATATCGGAATATATGCACAAATATTCCGTATGCCCAGTTTCTGTATATGCGCAATTTTTGTATATTGGAATTGTAACACATTCTTCGTTTATGCTTCTACATCGTATGTGCGTGTCTTCCGTATATGCACGTCGTTCATGTATCTGCATCGTAGATGCGCAAATTCCATATACAGAAATTGTGCATATACGGAAACTATGCATATATGGAAGACACGCGCATATCTTCCGTATATGCCCAGTTTCCATATATGCGCACATCTTCCGTATATACCCAGTTTCCGTATATGCGCACATCTTCCGTATATGCACAGTTTTCGTATATGCGCAATTTATGTATATGGATGATATGCACATACAGGAAAGTTCATGTATCTGCATCGTATACGCGTAAATTCAATATATAGAAATTGCGATATACGGGAACTAGGCATATACAGAAGATTTGTGCATATCTTCCGTATATGCCCAGTTTTCGTATATGCACACATCTTCCGTATATGCACAGTTTCCGTATATGCGCAATTTATGTATATGGAATTTGCGCATATACGATGCAGAAGCATAAACGAAGATGTGTACAAATTCCATATCTTCAAATTACACATATATGGAAACGGTGCATATACGAAAGACGCGCACATCTTCCGTATATGCGCAAATTCCATATACATAAATTGCGCATATACGAAAACTGTGCATATATGGAAGATGTGCACATATACGGAAACTGGGCATATACAGAAGATCTGCGCATATACGGAAACTGGGCATATACGGAAAATATGCGCGTTTCTTCCGTATATGCACAGTTTCCGTATATGCACAATTTCTGTATATGGAACAACGTGCTTATACGGAAGATATGCACATATAGGAAAGTTACGGATATACGGAAGACATGCGCATATCTTTCGTATATGCCCAGTTTCCGTATATGCGCATGTCTTCCGTATATGCCCAGTTTCCGTATATGCGCATGTCTTCCGTATATGCCCAGTTTCCATATATGCCCAGTTTCACTAATTGAATGTATTAAGAAATCATACATGCTAGAGCCTACTTTTGATGTGTTGGAAGAAACTGTTGACATGCGAAGGTTTATTCTGGGATCATATAGTGAGGGGAAATGCATTGAACAACTTAATGACATTAGCTTCCAACATAAATTTCGTATCAAAAAAATTGATGGGAAAACACTAATATGGGCAAGAAGTATTCAACTACTGTAGAATGGACACCGTCATTAGGTTTGCAATTTTTGAAGTTCATTCCAGATAATCCAATATTTTCATCAAAAATATTGTTGTTACAATCAATTGGTGAAGTTTAGAATGCACGCAGACAAAATAGAGATATAAATTATTTTGATTGCCTGGAAGAAATTAAAAAATGTATTAGATATGAGTACTTTGACATTGCTAATTCAGTTTGGTGGAAGTCATTTTTCAATAATCAAAGTGATATCATTTCAACAACAACAAATGAATATATACCTTTGAAATATCCATTTCCTTGGTCACAAAATGTGTTGAATGAACATGAGGAAATAAACATTGTTGAACAGCAAAAATCTCAAGGTATTATTAATTCTTCACAGGCAGAGGAAAGAGAGATATATATTAGTTCCAGAAGATCTCGTGCACAATGTGAAGCCATGGAATACCTTTACAGGGGTTTAGTATAGGATATTAAAGAGGGTTGCATGATTGCAGTGCTAGCAGATGGAGATCCCAATGGCTATCCTAGTGCAACTCCTTCGTCGTAGCTCCCCTATGCACCTTCCCTTGATTCATCACGTAGTCTCATCACTTCACCCAACCATCCTTTTGGCAGTGTAGTATATAGTCCTGCACTCCCTTTCAACTACTTGGAGTACTAAGACTATCCCACATACATATAATCATTGTGAAAGGGCGAGATCACCCCTGTACAACTTTAATTGGCTCCCATTGACCTTTCCTGGAAATAGTTCCCTGTTCAGCTTTGCACGCTGAACTATGCTTCTATTTGTGATTTACTTGATAATACATGGCCCCAGCCAATGCATTTGGAACTTTCCCAGAAACTTCGTGAACTTACTATCACACAGAAAAACCAAATCTCCACTCTAAAAGGTGTGTTGTTTAATATGGTGATCATGCCATGCCTTTTCGTGATCCTTATGCACCTACTAATGAAAACCCTCCAAGAAGCAATCTTCCTCCAACTCAACTATCTACATGAGGCATTCTTCTGTGCTATCTCAATTGGCCATGTCTATAACTGCAAAAATTCACAAACTTGGCACGATGTACTCCATCAACATCACATCTTCTTGTCCATAAACCAGTCTAAATGGTGTTTGTCTAGTCAACTTTTTGTAGGTGGCTCTATACGCCCATAGAACAACTAGTATGTGCACATCCCAATCATTTTGTTTTTCATTACAAATCGTTGTTAAGGAATTCCCTAGAATATTTTTAAAGGTTTCCACTGTTTTATTTTCTTGAGGGTGATACGACATACTCTTTTGGTGATACATTTGTAACTCTTCAAGCAACGCTACAATTGTTTCATTCAAGAAATGTGAACCACTATCACTTATCGAAATTTTAGGGAAACCAAACTGAGACAAAATGTATTTAAAAATGAACTTCACATTTGTAGCTGCGCTACAATCCTTCATGGGCTACACCTCAACCCACCTGGTTAGATATTCTTTTGTTTTAATAATGTATATTTCTTCGGTCTTCTTTCCTAGTGGCTAGATTGGTCCCATGAAATATGTTGCCCACTTACCCAATGCTTGTAATGTCACCTATAGGTTTAAGGGAAACTCATCGCTTCACGACGGTCTCCCCGTTCTCTGACAAATATTACTTTCCTTGCAATACTCCTTGGAATCCTTATGCATAGTTGGCCACCATAGTCCTTCTTGTAGGATTTTCTATGCAGTTCCTCTTCCTGCATAATTTCCTCCTGCAACCTATCCATGCACTTCAACGAGAATACTTTGTCTTTCATAATCTGGGACATACCTACGTAGCGCTTCATCCAATCCCATTTTATATGTGTCCTGCAATAACAGAAAATATGTAGTCCTAACCACCACTTATTTCTTCTGCTACGTTGTATACCCTTAAGGAGTTGTACTCGTAGAAAAGAACTGAATTATGTCTGGAAAGTGTTCATCTGCGACGTGCACAACGAAGAGCTACACATCAGGAAGTCCTTCCTCTAGATTTGTAGGTTCATCACTATTCTCAATTCGTGAGAGGTGATCTAGTCCAGCATTTTATCGTCCTCTCTTCACAAGTACTTCAAAGTCATATTCTTGGAAGAGCAACAACCATCTACAAATTCTCCCCCCCCCCTCCCAACACAGGCTTGTTTACCAGGTACTTCGAAGAAGAATGGTTTGTGTACATTCTGAAGTGCACACCCAGCAAATAATGCCTGAACTTCTGGAGCACATACACCATTGATAATCTTCACGCTCTGTGGTTGATTAATTCCTTTCCACTTTAGATAACTTTTTGTTCGCAAATGCTATTGGGTGGTCAATATCACCTGCGCCTGGTTGGGTTAACACAACTCCTAATGCTATGCAGGATACATCTACATGTACGTCGAATTCCTTCTTCTAGTCAGGGAACACTAGAATAGCCCTATGATTATTTTTCCTTCAAGACATCCAAACTCTTCTAGAAATCATCATCCCAGCAAAACGTCGCATCCTTCTTCGGCAATGTCTCCATTGGCACAGTGATCTGTGCATATTCTTTGATGAATTTAATATAATATCCTTTATGGCGCAGCAACACGCGCAAATGTTTGATATTCCTCAGAGGTTCCAAATTGATAATTACTGTGATTTTGGGAGGATCTACCATCAACCCATGCTTACAAACAAAAAGTCCCAGAAGTATCCCATATGGTACGCATAAGATGCACTTCATCAGATTAAGGGATATCTGATACTCTCGACAAGTATCCAGCATGAGGCAAAGACAGGAAACATGTCTGTTTACTAACCCAAACATTATCCAATCATCAAAGTAAACCTCCAAAAAATTATGAATAAATTCTTTGAAAGTTGTGACTACCACCCTAGAGAATATTGTAGGGGTGTTCTTAAGTCCAAAGGGGATAACTGTATACAGAAAAAAACCCCATTGAATAGTGAAGGTGGTCTTACACCGATCCTTTGGCACAATTTTGATCTGATGATACCCTAAGAACCCATCAGTGAACAAATAGGCTTTTTGGCGTCCAACATTTTCCAACACTTCATTTTTGAATGGTGTAGGAAATGGGTCATCGACACAAGCATCATTTAGCTTTCTTAGATCTACACAGATTTGAATTTTTCTCTTCGTCTTCTTTTCCTAAACCACCATAGGACTAACCCAGTATGATTCCTCGACAGGTTTAATAATCCCAACTGCCAGCATCTTAAACAATTCTTCGTGCACTTTTTCCTTATACTTAGGATTCAACCAGTATGGGTGTTGATTCACTAGCTTTGCATCTGACTTCAGAGTGATCTTCATGATGCTTAGATTAGCTAATATCCCCTTCAGATTCGAGAATTTGGTGGGAAATAAGTCTTGATATTCCCACAATAACTCTACGACTTCGTCCATTGTGTCCTCGTGCCAATAATAACCTATGTTTGCAAACTTTGGCTGCGCTTCCAACCCAATATTCACCTTCTTGGTCTTCAGGGGCTTTGAGATATCAGGGACTTTCGTCTTAGGCCCTGCCACTTCACGTTATCCTTCTAAATTAGTCAAACACACCTTTTTAACTGTTGTTCCAAACTAAAGTGAACTATTGTGATGAGGCCGCCTAGTTAGTGCTTCCAACAACCACTTGTCAACCCACTCATTCACCCTCAACAAGCCTCCTACAGTTGTGACATAGTCTCCCTTCCATGCTATTGTCACACTGTGGAATATAGGGCTAAAACCAACCCCTATACTCACCCAACAACCCACTATTTGGGGTTCGTCCTACTTGCAATACTCTAGTCTCCGCAAAATAATTCCACTCTTCTATTGGAAGGTTTGATGTGGAGGGTCCATAATATCCAAGAGTCATCTACTTTACTGTTGAGGAATAACCAATAGTCTGCACCATGGGCATAAACATTGAGAAGGAAGAGTGGCCTATGAGCAATGTCAAAACCATGGTGGCCAATGGATAGGTTCCTTCAAGGAACTATGATGGATTGTTCAATAACAATTACATTTCTCATAGAAAAATTATTATGAAGTCAAGATGATCCTGACTGTGGTGATGCATGCATAATGGATTGTTGATGTTGTTGGATTTTATTATGGGTAATAAATAGAAGAAATAATACATTATTAAGGGATTCAATAGAGAGTTTGTAGACCCTAGTACAAGGAAGAGAACTATTAAAAAAGTAGACATTTAGGAAAATTAATAGAATATTATGGTTCTAAACAAGGCAATATTTTTTTAAGGTTATTGTATTAGAGTAGAAAATGAATCACACATTATAATTTTATTATTTTCACATTGTATAAAATCTCTCATAAAGACCCTAAAATTCAGTAAAAAGACAAGCAAGTCATTTGAAACATATGCTTTATCACCTTATTTTTTTGTAAAATAATTATATGTTTAAGCATCTTATATCTAATTGATACTTGATATACTAAGCTTTTTCTTCAAGTTATTATCACAAATTATTAATTCAAAACAACATATTTAACATACAAAATATATAAATTAAACAAAATGATATCAATTCCATAACTTAAATAATTACATATTTTTAAAAAATAAATACATAAAAAATTTAAAAATTAAATAATCAACTTAAAAAAATCTATTAATACCTAGATACTTTAAAGAATAAAATATTTAAAAAAACTATATATTATTCTAAATATAAAATTTAATTAATTTAAAAAATAATAAAATACACGCAACATTAACAATATATATACTTATATTACTTTCAAATTATTTTGTTATATACTTTCATATGTAACTCAATCTTTCTTCGTAGATGACCAAAATCAAAAAACTATAAATGCATCATATAATGTTAAAATATACTTGATCATTTTTAATATAATTAAAATATTGATATAGAAATAAAAAATTATAATAAAAATATTTTAATTATATTTCCTGAATATAATTAAATAAAAAAACCAATTATAAATATATATTTAAAATAAATAAATCAATAACAAAATGAATGAATAAAATAGTGGCATGAGTAATGACCCATATGTTGAAAATAACCCAAACCCTATAGTTTTAATATCCCTGAAGTTCGAAGTTATTCACAAAATATTATTTTTTGAGTATTTATTCTAAGTGTAAAAAAAATTGATAACAAATTTTTAAATGATATTGAGTTTTTGTTAACATGATAGGTTAGAAATTAGGAGTTGGGTTTTTGTTAATATGATAGGTTAGAAATTAAGAGCAATAGTTAAGAAATATTAAAAATATTTACTCATGTGATAATTAGGATTATTCCATAGTGAGCTTAAACAATGTTGTAGAATAAATCACATATTGATAACCTAAAATATATTATAAAATTATAAAATAAATTAATAATAATATATATTTTTAATTAAATTTTTAATTATAATAATTAAATATATAATTTATATATTTTTTTTTTGAAATTGGGATTGCATATTAATAATAATTTTGATAATATTTATTTGATTCAAGTTTTTAAAAATCTGTGTAATTTGATTAAAATTAATCAAAAATGGTAGTTTGTGAGTTAGATTACTACTCATTTTATTTACTAAAAATTTTATTATCTATCTTTTTAATACTAATTATAATTATACTTAATTGTCTTTTCTCATAACATTTTTCTTGGTTAATTTTAACACAATCTCGCAAAGTTTTTTAAAAACTTAAGTTATTTATGTAGAATTAGAATGCCCAATTTTTTTTTCAAAATACTAAATCTATTTATAGATTCAAAAGTATATTTAAAATAACAAAAAAATCACATTCTTACTTGAAATTGTCTATAAATTAAACTATAATTAATAATCAATCTATTTATTAACAACTCAATTATTATTAAAAATAATAATTTTAATTTAAAATACATGTATTTTATTTATAAAAACATAAATTCAAATCATAATTTTAAATAAAATTATATATGCATACTATTATATGATATATAATAGTATGCCCAATGACCTGTATATAATTATATATACAAGTCGTTGGCCAGTTCCTAAAACACCATGGATGGAAAGGATCTGCCATATATGTGAGAATAGGAACATCGAGGATGAAAACCACTTCCTCTTAGAGTGTCCCGGGTACAACCACATTAGATCTCAGTTTCACAATCCTTGTTACAATACTGACTTTCCCAGCCTTTTACAATGTCAAAATTATAGTGAGCTTGGGAGGCTTCTCTCCAAGCTTTTTGAGCATAGGAATAAAATCTTAAATCAAAATAAATAGTTCGTTTCTTTAGGTCCGATAGACCAATGTTTGGTCTCGGTGGATGTTAACCATCATCCTCATCACTACATAAATTTTATTTTATTTGATAAAACAATGTTATTATCTTTTTAAATTATAATTAAATCAAACCTAAAAAAGACTATCCAATCCGCATGTATTCGATACATCGGAAATATATAAATTATCATTGTGTGATACATCGAAAATACATTTAATATTCGTAGCCTATGCAATCCACATTGAAGTGTATGGCATAGAGGAAATATATAATTCACCAAAGTGTGCACTACATAGGGAATACATGAATCATCTCTATCTGATTATGAGAATTGTGTAGCCAGGTTTTTTTTCAGAGAGAAAAAATCTATAATATCCTTATATTGAGCCAATATAAAAAGGTACATATGAGTCAGCATGAGTCAGCATATTGATTGATATCATCGTCAAAGCATAAAAGGTGCTGGAATATTTCACAGCATATATGCAATCAACAGATATATAAATAGCTAAATACATAAAAACATAATGACTGTCTATTTATATGATGGAACATATACAACTACAAATATAAAAAGTCCTTTTATATTGTAAGGAGAAAGAATACAAAATCACCAATGTAATGTCCATAGCTCCTATACCAGCAGATCTCTTTTCCATGCTGTGGTGAATCTTGGTCCAATGCATATTCGCAGTTATTAAGGATAAACAAGAAGCTAGCCCATTTCACAAGAACTAGACATTGAAAATCACTATGTACCCATAACTCTTGCTATTGCGATGCAGACTACAATGTAAAGTAACTCTAAAAAAATAATTGCACAAAACACAAAAATATGAGCTTCGCACGCCTAAAATGAGGCTTTCTTCTGATTTGCCGATAATGAGGCATGCTTCTCATTTGCCAAAAATGAGCCATCTTTCTGATTTGTAAATATAATTTCAAATCAAAGCAATCCGTTGCCAATGCAATAGAAATGGCTACCAATATCACAATAATTCTACCTGCGGAGACAAAAACATGATACCATTTGTGAGCGCCTCCCTCCTTTACAACCAACACCATCCAACAATTACAGCAAATGCAGACCAAACAAGACCATGAAGAAACGGTCTAAAGAGCAGCACTGGGTATACATCGGCGTTATGAGCATTAGACATCACGTGGGCTCTGGTTAGAAAATTATGGGGAAAATTAAACCAAAAACCTTTTGAAGAATGATAAGTTTCAACTGACCGTATGGCGACCGTACTACTGGAGAAACCATCCACTTTGAGCACGAAAGTTAGTAGCAAATTGATTAATGATATTGTAAGATATGGCACTATTGTTAAAGCATTCTCCATTCTTGTTCTTGTATTTTCCGAGGGCAAAAGAAGTGTTGGTTTCACCTTCTCTGAATACAACTCCTCTGAATTCTCTTTTCTCCTCCTACTTGAAGCAACTGATCAATTGATTTGTTCACTCGTCTTCATTAGATGGACGCAGTGGAATCACTTTAGGTATGGAATCAAGCTCATCAAGTATTTCACAGATAGCAACAAGGGATTCCAAATGGGGTCTCCCTCTCTCAATACATCATTCTTCACATGCAACAGCCCCTTGTTGCATCCATGGCAGCTCTTACTCAGGCACAGAGATGGGATTAGGCACCGGGAATCAGGCAATCGTTTCAGTGTTCCCGGCATCCCACGAGCAGGCATCAGCGTGATGTCTTCAATTGTATTCTCGAATAGGGAGATCGTTTTTCATTTCAATTTAAAAAATTTAGGCGCATAGGTATACAGTCCATTTGCATTAACCACATCCACTTGCATTAAGTACATCCAACTGTCTAAGTCAGAGCGGAGGACCTGTTAGAGAGGGAGCAGCAGACCTGGAGGCTGGCAGGAACGCATAGCCTCATAGCCTACGGTCACGGTGAGGTTAAGCTCGGGCAGGAAGCATCGCCAGAGCTGGGTGATGATGCATGTATAGATGTATGAACATGGTATGTGATGAGGTCAAATTTCAAGAGTGTAAAGACTATAGCATTAATTATGAACATGGTATGTGATGACGTCAAAGTATGTGATAGAGGTCAAATTCCTGAGTGTAAAGACTATAGTATTAACTATACTATAATCACACAAATAACACTCACCTGTTTATACTACGTTTGAGAAAAATATTTTGTTTGGACTTTTTCCAAAATTAAACTTTACCTTTATCAATGCAATTATGTGAGAATAATTCAATTATTATAACTTCGTACAAATTGTTTGGTAAGAAATATCTCGAAATGCTAGAAAAAATTTGCTCCATTTAGATACTTTACATTATTTTCCACCGCCAAACGTAAAATATATGTTCACAGTTTTCAATGTTGAAAGTCCCTTAGTCTAGCACAGACGAAAGCGAATAAGCAGACAGGCTGACCCAAGTTTTTCATCACCACCACGCACCAAAATATTCCAAAACAATTTGACCAAACCTCAACTCTGCTCAAAACTCTAGTGCTTTCCGTGACTTCTACACAATTACAAATTTTATATTTTAGATTTATTTATAAATCTCTAAAATTCCAAAATCTTATCTTTGACTAGACATTACATTTCAATTTAGATGGGATGAGATGGCAGGTTTTTCATTGTAATTTTAAAAAATATTATTTAAAATAAGTATAAAAAAAGACATTCAAAAATTTGAATTGATTCTGGAAAATTTGAAAATGTTAGGTGAGGTATTAATTTTGAAAATGTTTATTTGAGATAGTTCAATAATAGTGAAAATGAAGTTTTCCTGAACCAAATTTTTTGGGTTTAAATTTATGCTATTTTATCCGTAGCTAAATAAATAATAAACATATAAATACAAAACTATTAAAATTATTTTTTTAAAATTTTATTCAAAATTTTTAACAGACCTATCTTCCCCACCCAACTTCAACAAAAAAAAGCTTTGATTATAAAATATAAAAGAGGGTTACAACTTCCAATGATAAAATATAGAGGATGGTTACAACTTCCAATTTGTCATTTAAAATTCAAAAAAATGATATATAACTTTGAAATTCCAAACAAATCACTGATTACAGCTAGCCCAATTAATCACTTTAATGTTGAAAGAAAATATTCTGTCATCATGACAACTGGCTCAATTTATCACCTTAAAGTTAAACAGGCCATTAGAAACTATCACATCAAGAGTTAGAGGAAGAGTTTTGAAGAATGGTTCATCAAGGTTTCCGATGATACTTGACTCTATTTATACCTAAATTAGTATTTCACCATGGAAGATAATTGACTCTCTTTATCCTTAAGTGCTTATCAAATTAGCATTAAACATATCCCACTAACCCCACTCCTTATTTTTCTACCTATATCGATTTAAAACTTAAGAAAATCTTAAATAACAAACCATATCGATTTAAAACCGGGAGAAAATCTTAAATCACGCTTTTCAAATGGAATCTTAAATCACGCTTTTCAAATGGAATCGTCTAATGAGGCGCAGGAATTGCCTAGACAGCGAAAAGTAGTCGGAATATGGGCAAAAATATTTCAAAAAATCTTGTAGATGGAGTGTTTGAATCGTGTTTTTGATGATGGAAATGGATTTAGCACCATCAAAAACATCCAAGACACCCAAATTTTTTAAGTTTAACAACTATAACTTGGATTTACAAAAATCCTTGCCAGATTTTCTCTAAATATGACCGAAATTTCCATAACTTACCTGGCAACTCCTCCGCCTCGTTAAAATACGCGCTTCCAAATTAGAGTTGTGAATTTTCATATCATCGAGTACACTTTAGATCCATATTCAACTTTGAAATTTTAAGAGTGCTCTTAGGGAGAAAACTAGATGGCAGAGGTAAGAGAAATGTTGAGATAAAAACTTAAATGTTTTTTTTCCATGCATTTTCATATTTAAAATGGGTTTATGGTGCCCGTGTCAAATGGTAAAATTTTATTGCACATAACATCGAAGTAATAAGAGAGATGAAAACTTAAATGTTTTTTTTTCAATGCATTTTCGTATTTAAAATGGATTTATGGTGATAAAATTTTATTGCACATAACATCGAACTAATCAGAGAGTGCCAGAAAACCAAGGAACAACGTTGATGAAGCCATGGCATTTCTTTATGATTTTCAGTTTATCTCAGTCTTCCCACTTCACTCCCAAATCCTAAGAAGAACCCATGGTTGAATAAGCTTGGAAATGATTGAATAGAAGATGAAAGGCAGAATTGTAGACAAATTCGAGAATAAACTCCACGAACAAAATTGATTCACTGAGATTGAAAACATTCATTTATACAATCAAGAAAAACGTAGGAGACAATTTTGTCTTAATAACTCCTTAATAACTTATTAATGGAAAAAATAAACTACTATCTAACTAATCTGTACAAAGTAACAATGTCTCAAATAAATGACTTTGGCATCTACATAATGTCGAATCAAGTGATATGTGGTGTTGATATGTTGGCTTCGATCGTGAAATTTAGGATTATTTTCCAATTGAATTGTAGAAGAGTTGTAAATGAATAGAGGGGTTGAAGTCTTTTGTTTACCTTGCAAATCTTCAAGTATTTTGGGAAGCCAAATGATTTCATTTGTAGCTTGAGCTTTTGTGACATTTTTTTATTTAGTGGTAGAACCAATAGTAACATATTGCTTTTGTGATCTCCAAGTGATAGTTAACAATGTAAATTTTGGAATGGGAACTGACACTGTTACCCGTTTCATAGAGATAGCAAAAAAGTGACCTGATTTTGAAAAGGGGCGATGCAGAACACATTTTTTTAGAGCATAGTTTTTCGCACTTTTAATTTTTTAAATGTACATTATGTTTTAGAATGTTAATGATTTGCATGCTGATTTAAAAAAGTGGTGATTCTGCAAGTAGTCGCGCCGCCCAGAGCCGCGCCTCCACGGGCGGTTGCGCGACAGCTAAATTAGCTC
>APFE031674405.1:49979-109583 GCA_000404065.3 Pinus taeda | reverse complement strand
TTTTGGTGGCCTGCTCAGGCATTATTCCCAGGGCTGTCCTGGCTCTCTGAATCTCCACATGAGCTATTTCTATTAGCTCCACTTGTTCAAAAATTGCCTGAATGGACCTCCATTGGTCCTATATATATTGGCCAATTTTGGCCCAAATGATCTTCTTTATTTCTGCTAGGGTTTTACCTAGCATCAACTCATTTTCTAGAGTTTTCACTTTGGCCTCCAAGGCCTTTATTTCTCTTCTCTTTTCTGCCACTGTCATCTTTGATTTGTCATAACTGGCCTCCAGCTTGGCCAGTTTTTCCTTGGCAGTATTTATTTCAGTGACTTGAGTTTCTAGCTCTTTAACAGCCTTCATCAACTCCTCCATACCCATGCTGGATTCTGCTGCTGCTGTTGCTTCTACTGTTGCTCCTGTTGCTGATGTAGCTGTAGTAGGTGCTGGAACAGTAGGAGGGGCTTTTGCTGCTTGTGTTGGAGGGGCAAGTTCAAGATTTGTTGAACTTTGAGGGGGTTGGGAGGCTGATTCCCCTTGCTTGTCCTGCATAGCTTTCTCTAACTCTGCCTCCATTTGTAGTATCCTTTGGTTCATGACCAGCAGTAGCTCCATGGCATTATCCACCTGCTTCTCTTGTGCTAGCTCTGCTATTTCAGGATGGATGGTAGGAGCCAATTTTGCCTGTCTTCTCAATGCAGCAATATCATCCTCTTTCTTCTTTATAAGGGCTCTAACACCCTTTGGGTCCTTTGGGTCATGTCCCAAATCTACAATTATGTCCTACAGAGTCTTTATTCTGTTGTCTTTTGTAGAGGAGGACAACCTTTCATAATCAAGCTGCCTGTTGGTGTTCTTCAAGGCTTCTTTTAGCTGATGGGCCAGCATTGCCCTGTCAGCAAGTGTTGCATACACCATCTCCCCAGTCTATTTGTGCAGCTCGTGCAGCTCAATCTGATCCATGGGGTGTATGTCTTTAGCAAAGACCTCTAGGTTTGTCCTATAGTAATCTGTTGTGGTCTTTGGATGTGGGACTTTGGGCTTCAGATGAGTGAAGATCAACTTTTCTTCCTTTAGATCATAGGCAGCCATTAATCTTTGCTTTTTGGCTGGGGTTGTATTCAGGAATTGCTCATAGAGCTGCACCCTTAGCAACTCATTTTGTGCCTTGATCTCTTTGAAGCCTTCTTTAACTGTAGCTGGATTTTTGCCTTGTTGTCTGGAGGAGGACACCTCTATGGTCTGCTACTGGGCCTGTTCTAGCTGAAATGAGCTAGTGGTAGTCTGTTGGCTTGTTTGCCTTTCTTTGTTGTGGCTTTCTGCCACTTCTTCACTTATGTCTCCTTCTTCTGCCTCAGGGTCTACTCTCGGCCTCTTGGCCTCTGGTTGCTATGATGACCCTGTTGGAGGTGTGATCTCCTCTCTGTCTCTCTTTTTCCCTCTCTCATCATTGAGAGGAGTCTGAAAAACTGGGTTTTGAATTTGTTCAGTTTACTGTGGAGGGGCCTGCTCTGATTGTTGTTCCTTTGATGTACTAGGCTGCCCTGTCTCTACCTCTTATTGTTCATCCATCTTCTCCTTTCCCTTTGCTGTAGTTGTTGTGGTTGGAGCCTGTTGGTTGTCCTGTGCAGCTGGAGCAGTAGAGGTGCCTTCTCCTGCTTGGACTGGTTGCGTGAACAAGACCTGTTGACAAGAGTCTAAGTCAAGAGTTTTTTCCAAGTCCTTTACAGTCTGCTCCATTATTTCTTCCTGAGTCAATTCTTCTACTATTGACTTAGGCACCCATTCATCTTGATTAGCAAAGTGTTGTATTTGAGGGATTGGGCAATGCTTATAGGCTAGCAGCCTATATTTCACCCTCCTGGCACTGATGAAGCCTGCAGGGTCATAAGGCACCCAACATAAGCTTCTCTTGAGTTTGAGCTGTTTTCCTAGTATTTGGTCAGCTTCTTGCCAACCATCTTTTTTGTTCATGACAAATGGGCCTAGGTGGTCCCTGAAATTCAGGTTGGCTTTCTTCTTGGCACTATGAAAGTGTGTTAGATCAGATTTTATAAGCTGTCTGTAGTACTCCAGGGCAAATAGCCTCATAGGGACATATTTTGGGAGCCTGTAGGGACAGAGCTCACAGCCATAAATTCTGATGACGGTGTGGTTTTGGTACAAGTACCAATCACCAATTTTGTAGCTTCTGGATAGTTGCAAGATTTTCTGCATATCCTTGGACAATCTGATAGGAGGGGTCCTCTTTAAGAGGCATGTGACTGGATATACAAACTGATCAATGAATTCACAGTATGAGGAAGGGGAATTCTGGACTTGGTGGAAGACTAAAGACCAAAAGATCACATACCTCCTCTCACCTTGTGACTCCAGCTTCCTGATTGAGCACTGGAAGCAATCTGTTTGGTAGTATAACAATAAATGATAGATGTATGAGGAATATTTGAATATTGCCTCCCTCTTCAGTCTTGTCAATTGATCATGTATCTTATTGGCAATGTACTTGGCATAATTGTATTTCATAGCAGGGGGCTTCACAAGGCTGTATGCAGAGAGCATGACCAGCACAGTTAGATCAACATGCTTGTTTGTAGTGAACCCCAGCACAGAGGTCAACATATCTACCAGTAGCTTTCCAACCTCATTGAAATCTGCATAGGAAAAAGGAGGTGGCCCAGAAGGTTGGCAGTCTGCCTTCATGAATTTCCTGGCTATGGCAGCAATGTCTGTGCTAGAGAGTTTGGATTCCTCATCTAGCAAATAGTTCATGGAGAAGGGGTGTAGCAGCTGGGTCTACTTGTAGTTGAGCATCTGGTTGATGGAATCCGGAGTTATATAAAAGAGGATGCTCCCAGATGGAGACTTTACAGCCCTGAGTTTCTGGTCATAGTTCTCTGCACATAGGTGGATGACTTTGGGAAAAATGTTGATAGAAGGCAGGAAGTAGGTGGGCAGGTTGGATTCCCAGATGCTATACAGGTCACTGTTGTCCAAGTGACTATTTCTTAGTTGGCAATATGTTTGCAAGTGGCTTCTCTCTGCCACAAAGTCTATGATGAGGGCATCACTGTCCACCAGTGGCATAGCTTCTAGTTCTCTGTTAGGTGGATTTATGGGCACTACATCCAGAGCAGATGGAGTAGCCATTGTCTTGTTTTTAGCTGGTGGCTTACTGTATTTCAAGCTTGATGTGAATGCTGAGGAAATGGCTTACTGATCTCTGTTTGCAGTGAGAAATTTGGCAGTGCAAGGAGGCTGTCACAGGCTTAATGAATCTGTGGGGCACTCTGTTTTGAAGAACCAGAGTGTGTTTAAGCTGGTTCGCTGGTTATTTGCAGAGAATTCCTTTAGCAGGGGTGAGGGAACTGTCAATTTAGTCTTCTAGCCGGTAGCTCGGCTTCTTTAGTTTCTCTTTGCGGATAAATGGTGAGTTTCACAGAGGGTCGCGGGTTTCTACAAGACTTTCGTCGCGCAGGGGTTTCAGTGGCTTTTTAAGTAAATTTCAGTTGTGAATTTTGACAATGTGGGTCCTTTAGTTGAGTTCTTTAAGCAGGAAAATAGGATTGCAAGGAGAACAGTGGACAAGAGAGGGTGCCTGCGGAAAATACCCGGTTTTAATGGCATATGAGGCGTTTGCACCGATCGAATTGGCTGAATTGCAGGTAGTTGGGTTGATAATGGAGGCGACAGCAACTTTGGCGGATAGCTTTTGCTTGTTGACTGTTGTAGGTTGAATTTCGCTTTCAGAGGAGCTCCAGGCGTCGTAGAAAACAATGCGAAATAATGGTTATTTGACGCCTTTTTATGCATTTTTGGCATATTGGCGCCTTTTTGTGATGACGTCATGCTGACGTCATCATGGGCCTGGGTACGGACAGGGGACGTGGCAGCTAACGTGGGAGCCCAGGTGGCAGCGACACGGTGGCAGGGTGGACTGTGTGACATGGAGGCTTGATGGCGGCAAAGTGGGGTGACGTCACGCTGACGTTGGCGTGACATCAGCGCGGGGGGAAGGGCGGTAAGCGGTCTCCTTGGTAGGGTCTAGGGCGGTAAGCGGTTTGGAGGGGGGGGGCAGCGAACAGTGCGGGCGCCTGACACGTGGCGGGGGTACGGCAGCAATACTGCCCATCCCCCGGACGCAAAAGGTCAGCCAAGTCCACTGGAAGATCGACCGCCCACCGTTGGATGGGCGGGATGAAAGATCGGGCGGCGGGCGGTAAATGCGAGGTGACGGCGCGTTAATACACCGGGGGCCCGCCCAAATATTTAATTAGATTTTAATAAATCGGGCGCGGGGTGCGTTTAGAACATTATATTATGGGTTTTTCGGGTTAAAACACACATTTGATTAAATGTTTCTTATTTAAAACTTTATAATAAAACGGGTTGAGGGCGGAGGAAAGGGGGACAAGGGTAAATGAGGGCGGGGAATTTGATTTTTTGACCTTTAACCATGGTTTTTTGCCAAAACCCATAGTTTTTAGGATGATTGAGGGTTAATACTAACCCTTGAGGGGTTAATATTTCCCAAGGAAGGGATATTTAGCTATAGTGCTAGGGGGAGGGTATTTATAGATATTTTTTGGGAGATTTTCAATAGATTGTAATAGAATTAGGGGAAGGGGGGAGTTAGGGAGCTAGATAATATGTTAGTGATTAATATGGTTTGTGAGGTGAATGAAGGGGTAAAACTAAGTTTTAATAAGTGAAACTTAACTTAGGATTTTGAAGATAAATGAAAATGATGAAAAGAGGATGTTTTACACAAAAAATGTGGCTTCTTTTCATGTTTCAACTCCATGGTTTGACCAAGTAGTTTGTGATGCAATGAAGTGGAACTGGACACCTGAGTAGATCTCAAGGCCCTTGGGAGTGTTAGTAAAATGAAGTTTGGGGGAAATTGGGGAAGTTAGACATGCTACCAATGCTTGTCCTCCACTCTTTGCTTTTGATGCCAATATCCTGAGTGGCATAAGTTCTTGCATTTAATAAGCCAATTGGTGATGGCTCTCCATTTCTGCAACCTTGCACTACTTACCCATCCTAGTAATCCTAACATTTTTTCTTCATTAAAGTGGGTGCACTTGAATTAGTAGACCCTGATTTTCCTCTTTTTCTTTTGACTGACCTCCTATCTAAAACCTACCCTTATTTCTTCCAAGGCCCCAGATTAAGCAGTTGAGCACCTTTATTTCTCTACCTAGCTAGTCATCTGCCAAGCTTGAGCTATTTGGTCAGGGAACATTCTCTATTCTGCAGAAAGCAATTTAACCATGGCATGGTCCAGTTTAGATTGTTGGGCCATCCATCAACTGTGATTAGCAACAGTATTTGCATAACATGACACTGCCAAATAAGCTAGTAGTGGCATTTTGACTGGCCACTTTCCTGGTCTTTAGTTTGGGGTCCATTTTCACTTTTCTCTTGACCATTTGATTTTCTTGCCTTTTGATTATTCTTTTTAAGGCATAACCTCTTTTCATTTTTAATTTTTTGTAGCATGTACACAAAATATGGAACCTTTGCAGCCTGCAATGATGAACATATTTGGTCCTTCCACTGTCAATCATGAAAGATGAAACCTATTGGTATAGGAACCTAACAGAATCAATAGGGAAACACCATTTATCTCAAAGGGTCTAAATAACTATTAGTCGATGAAAGGTACCTTTTAAAACTCCTAATTATCCTCACATTAATTATCAATCCAGGCAAGTATTCTTACTTCAAGAGTGTACACAGTCTGTGGCTGCTATTTAACTCAGAGAGTAATGATTCTAAATTGCAGTATAGATCTTTTAAATACATGAGTAAATGAATGCATCTAGTAAATTCCAATTGTAATTAAAGAAAACTCAATGTTTTAACGAAATCAAATCTTACATTCATCAAAGTAACAACAACATCAGTTGAGAGTACAGTAGTAATAACTCATCCCTCTTTAACTGATTTAATCTAAATCAGCCGTAATCCTCAATAATTAATCTAAACAGCAAATGAATATCAATATGAGAGTTTCAACAACAATAGTTAATACTGTTTATAGTTGATTATATTAAGCAGAATGTTTATCTAAGAAACTTGATCTGAAATGAAAGCAAACTGAATCAATGACAATACTGTGAATGATATAAAGTAAAGAGATTCTGTTAACGTTGGAAAATAATAAACAACACAACAATAAAATCATAGAAAGCAACAATACTATCAAACCATCATACTTGCAAAAATTGGAAATGCATGACACAAGAAGAGCAGTTCAATCCACCAGACGTTGGGCCCTTAGCCGCCAGCGAAACACTGTTAAGTTACTTCAAGAAACAAGAGAGAACAAAAAATTTACTTATATATTAATCATCAAACTGAATGAGCATTACAATATATTTGTGTTTTTCTCGATAGTGAGAGTCTGTGATTACAATTACAATTATAATAATACAAAAATTCCTCCCTTCATTTTTACAAAACATCTCCTTTTATAATAGGAAAGGGTAAAAATATAAATGATAAACGTGATCCCTCATGATCTCTTGATCCTAAGGGATTCGCAATAGGTTTCCATCTTTAGAGATTGTTTCCTTTCTTGTACTGATTTTGTTGATTTGCTTTTGGTCGTATCTGCAACTGTCATGTTCCTCCCTTAGCTTGCCTATTTCTTTTGTTCCTTCATAGGGAACAACATTTGTCCCTTTTGTTGTTTTCCTGTATAAAGGAAGGTAATAATTAGCTAAGTCGTAACTGCAAGTAATTCCTTCATTTCTTACCGTAATTCCTTAATATATTAAAGCATTGAGATATAGAAAGGATAAGAATAAAGGAAAAGGATGATGAGTTTAGTAGTAAATGCATACCTTTTCCATGACCCAACATACTCCCCTGCTTACCATTTTCAATGTCCTCGTGAAAAGCATGTAGTTTGTATGTAGAGCAATCAAAGAATAAGCTGGAGAAGGAATGTCATAAAGCAGTCTGAAACCATGATTTTTGGCCAAGAGCTCAAAGATGTGCTATGTCTTTCCTTCAGGAAGTTCATATATAGCCCAATACCCTTCAACAGGATACCAAACAATAGGGCTGCGGAACTGATAACCTAGCCAATAAGGTCCTTCTCTTAAGATGAGATTGTTATAAGTGACAAAGCGTTCTGCACCCAATTTAAAATTTTTATACTTAAATGGCTCTCTATTCTGTACATTTCTATTGGAAACTGTCCACCTGAACTTGGTTGTAGCCAAGGAGCTTTCCTGAATGGAGAGGAAGTATTCTATTCCCTTTTGGACAATTTCTTTCTGAATAGGCCCCAAAATTTTGATTACTCCTTCCCTTTTCATCAAACTTTTGTGATTGGCCAACATTTGTAACCGGTGTTTTGGTTCACCTCTAACCCAAAGGTCCAGTCCATTCTCTTGCCTCTGGAACGTGTTATGAGCCTTGAACCATTTCAGTTGATTGACAGCGAACGAAATAAAATCTTGGAATTGCACATCCCCCACAAAAGGACTATGGCTCTTTTCGATTTCTTCCTCTAATACAAAATTATGTAAGTAAAATTCACACAGCAATCTCTGAACTTTTACCCCATGATGTTTGCAATAGTTTATGAAATCCTCAATTGTTGTTAATTCTATTGGTTTCCAGCCCTAATGGCTTTGGTTTTCAGCTGCAAGTATCTTTCTAGTAAAAATAAGGCATAATTATTGGTAGGGGATGTGCATGCCAAGACATTAGTGAACAATGAACGAATATTATTCATTTGACTCATGACCTTCTCTAATCTGAGGTTCATTTTCTCAATTCTTTCCTCTACCTTTCGGTATTTATCGAAGGTCTCACTTTCTGATGTATTCATGTCCCAAAGTTGCCTCTGTAATTCTTGGTATTTTTGCTGGGAAACAATTTCCAGCTCAAGCCATTCTATGGTAAGCCGATCCTGGGCTAAATCTTCTTGAAGATTCACTATACTGGGGTCATTTCTCATCATGATATCTTTGGCTTGGGTATTTGTCTGTGTACTCCTGCTATGAGAATGGATGCCTATTGTTTGTGTTTCTTTGTTGTAGGAGGCCCAAGCCTCTGTCTAGGTAGCCGAGAGGGTATTATCTCTGTCTGAATAGCTAAGTCATGAGAAGGTATAGCCTTTGTTTGGGTAAATACTTCTACAAAAATTACATGTTGTTCCCTAACAAGTTCAATGAGTATGGGCTCAGTTTGAGTCCCTGTAGCTTTTGTTTCATGGAATTTAGTTTGAATGGTTGCGTTTATTGTTTTCGAGGTTTTATCTGGAACCTTCCCCACTGCTAATTTTCTTATCTTTCACCTGAGCCTTTTTACTATTTTCCGCAACCTTTATTGTTCCTTCCTAATCTTTTTAGTTTTGTTTTTCTACTTTTTAGGAGGAACAACTGTTCTGCTAATCGTCTTTGCTCCTAACGAGCTCGGTTGCTCATCTTGGTTTTGTTCTACAATAATTGTGTCCTCTCCCTAGTTTGTTTCTATTTCTCTTATTTGGCCTACATTCTATGTATTTAGGCCTTCGTGATTGGGTTCTTTTGGAGGCATATCACCAAGTTGGTTCACCTCTTCTTGAGTGGCCTCTGCCCTTGTCTCTGCTTCACAGTTTATGTTTTCTGATATAATTCTGTCGTGGCCAGAGTGTTTTGAAAATTGGGTTGCTCCAATGTTCAAGTTGAGAAAGCTTTCAAGCTATATGGAATCATTCATATTGGCCAAAATATGGCCCAATTCGATATCATGCAGTAAATCACCTGGGGGACTTGATGTTGATGGGAGTTCTAATTCATTTCTTTCCTCATCTCCAGAATGCCTTGATTCTTCCCCATGGTCTGACTCAGGGTTATCATGGCCTTCTACCTGCAATTGATGTTCACTTCCTGGACTACACAATTCTATGGGCTGGCTGATACTGCCCTAGGGGTTTTTAGCTACTCCTAAGTCTCTCCTCAACCTAGCGGAATGTCTTCGCTTTTGGGGAGTGTTTGTTGTAAGGGTAGTCCTCTTCCTTTTCGAAACAGTATTAGGTGCAGGCAACGCTATGCCCCCTTTAATGGAAAATACTAATTCCTCCCAACTTGACTGTTTTTGGGTGAGGTTGTAACTCACTATCAGCCTTATCAAGTAGTGATGGCTCATGATAGTTTCTATATGTTGGGTTTTTTTCATGCTTCAAATAGTGTCATGCAACAAAAAATTCAAATATGCAGGAAAAATCACAAAACATTTTTGTTTTAGAACTGCTGGGAGTTTAAGTTAATGTGACCTTACCACATATTTTCACCCTTCACATATGATGTAGTTCTGGATGACTTTGGCTAGTTCTCCCCACGGTTCTCCAAGGGATGATGGTCAAACTCCTTTTCCTTTGATGATTAGGTCATGTCCCTCGTCCTTAAAGACTGCAATAGTATCCTGAAACTTCAAACTTTTATTAGCCCATATGGGTCCTTCTGCTAGTTATCAAAAACATTAGCTATCACCGCATCTGACACTGTGATTTGCCTCCCTCTTATCATAGATTGTCCATTCTATAAATTTTGTAGGAATTCAATAGCAATTGCTTCGTTGGGTTGCTGAAATCATGTGAAATATGTTATCCACCCAACTTGGGCTAGAATTTCTCTGGCTGCATTAGAAACAACTAGTATTAGTAGCTCCCTGTGTAATGTTCTTCCTCCTATACTGCCTGGATTCTGCAAACAGTTAGTGTGGCAAAGATATCATAGCAATAGACAGAGCCGAGTGATGGAACAACAAGTTGCTATAATGGTTATTTTGGATGATACTTTACAGGCATAAATACCGTTAACTAGGACTTGCTATTGTTCCACATACTTCGTAATCATGGAATGTCGTATTTCCCTACACAATTGAATAAAGGACTGACACGCATACATAAATACACTGGACGTTGCTCCTCTCCCACATTTGAAATGATAGGTCGCCTTCGACAGAATGAGTGAAGGAATGATGTGCTAGCGGTGAAGTACAGGGGTGATAAAAGTGGCAAGGTACGCATATTAATGATAGGATCGCAAAATATATCGGAATGCTAAAATCAATGCATATAATGAAAGTTATCAATAAGTGTGGAGATGCCGTGAGGTGATTCAAAAAGGAAAAAGGACATCTAACGTAGGAAAGATACTTTGTCGTCATCATTCCACTTAAACTACTATGATTGATTTTTAAAAGATATCTCATGCATAAAGGTTCAAAAATAGATTAAGAACATAATCTCTCTGTAGTAACGGCAAAAAATAAGAAAAGGGAGTTATAATAACTATTGATGTTGAAAATATGACTCCAATGCCATCAGCAGAGCTTCTGTTGCCGCAAGTGTTTATAACCTCGATAGAGTTGCTTTTTCACCCTTTGGAACCATGATCCTTTATGTATAATTAGGAAAGTGCATTATGATGTCAGAGTAGAGACCAAAGTGCTGCCTTGGTAACCAGATGAATACATTTCCATTCACTAGGAAGGAGCGAAAGGTGGGCAAGCTGGCTTGTGATGAGACCTCTTGTTCCAAAGACTTTATTTTTCTAATGCATCCATTGGACCATATCCTTGGTGTGGTGGCCATAGTGGGAATGCCACTTTGCTACTTCCTTATGATCATGGTAGGCTGGCTCATGATGAGACCGCCATCCTATATTTGAAAAATCGTATATCTATATATATATATATATATATATATGAGACAATACTTCCTACTTATATATAGAGGGTGGCTCAACTCTCATTCAGACTAGGGATGGAGGAAGAAGTTTGAACACATCAATAGAAAAAAGTATGCCCTTAACCTTATTTGATGATAATGAACAGAGAGAATTATAGGGGTTAGGGAAGAACCAACATGGTACAAATAATCAATCAATTTGATTTATAGTGAAAATAAGGATAGTAAAGTGATATATATGGTCGTGTCCTTCCTTTCTCTATCAATACAAATCAATCTCATTAAAGATGATAATATTCGATTTGCTTGTTCCAGTAAACTTCAAATTTTGTATTCTTACATATATATTTGTATACTTTCCCTATAGAGGATCAGAAGGAGTGAGAAAAGGAAAGAGATGATATTCACAAAGTGCTTATTTCCCAAAGGAAACAACAAAAGAAAATCTCACATAAAGAATGTTGAACAACAAGAAAAAAACACACAAAGAGGTGTTGTTCCTTAGATGGAACAACAATTGTTCATTGTAAGGAACAACAAATGAAAAATACACGCAGATGGTGTTGTTTCCTATAGCGAACAACAAAAGGATATATACACGAAAGTGTTGTTCCTTATAGGGAACAACAAATACTCCTTAGGACGAACAAAAAGAAGAAAACTACACGCCAAAACTATTGTTCCTTAGAGGGAACAACAAGAAGAAAAATTGTACACCGAAACTGTTGTTCCTTAGAGGGAACAACAGTTGTTCCCTGTAGGGAACAACAAAGGAAATACATGCCAAAAAATATTGTTGTTCCTTAGAGGGAACAGCAGTTGTTCCTTAGAAGGAACAACAAAGAAAACCAATACACATGAAATTGTTGTTCCTTAGAGGGAACAACAACTGTTCCTTAGATGGAACAATGGGAAAACAAAGACACATGGAATCATTGTTCCTTAGAGGGAACAACAGCTATTCCTTAGATGGAACAACGAGAAAACAAATAGATACGAAACTATTGTTCCTTAGAGGAAACAACAGTTGTTCCTTAAAGGGAACAACAATTGCTCCTTAAAGGGAACAGTCGGAAAACACAAAAGTGTTGTTCCTTAGAGGGAACAAAACGAAAATAAAGAAGTGAAAAATTGTTCGCAAAATTGTTGTTCCTTGGAGGGAACAACGACTGTTCCTTGGAGTGAATAGCAAGAAAAATCTGCACACCAAATTGTTGTTCCTTAGAGGGAACAACGGTTGTTCCTTAGAGGGAACAACAGTTGTTCCTTAGAGGGAACAACGAGAAAAATCTGCCCAAACATTTTTGTTCTTTTAAAGGGACAGCAGTTGTTCCTTAGATGGAACATCAAAGGAAAAAAATGAACTTATATACAATTTATACAAGCAAATTCAATCAAATAAAAAGGAAAATTTATGTACAAATTTCAAAAACAAATAAATTCTCCACTTGGCTGATGTTGTGGACAAGTTTCCCTCCTCATTAAGAATTTCTATGGTGGAATCTTCTCGTAATTGTTAGCAAAAGGACTCCCTAGTAAGCGATTTGTGATAAAGTCGTACTCGATGTCCATTTGCTTTAAACGAGTAGATAGACCCATCAGTGGTGGCTAATGTGAGGGTGCCATTATCATGCACCTATTGTATCTCATAAGGCCCTAACCATCTGGTCTGGAGTTTTCCCGGGAAATCCTGGAACCTGGAATCATACAGGAGTGCCCAATATCCTTCGTGGAAGATATTCTTCTTGATAAGGGTATCATACCATTTCAGTCTTTGTTGTTGGATCAGTGCAGTGCGTTGAAGAGCTGATAGCCGAATTTCATCCAATCCATTGATTTGATGTAGCCTATTAATCTGTGCTTCATTTAATTCCAAGCCTACTTCCTGAGCTATCCTTAATGTCTGGATTTCAAATTCGATTGGTAAGATAGGTTCTTTGCCAAACACTAGCTGATATGGGGAATATCCTGTGGTATTTCTCCATGTCGTGTAGTATGCTCACAGGGCTTCTGGCAATCAGGTAGCCCAATCACGTCTATGTGATGCAACTATCTTTGTGAGTATTGCCTCGATTACTTTATTGGTGATTTCTACCTGGCCATTTGCCTACGGGTGGTATGGAGTTGTGATTATGTGCATCATATGGTGATTGTTTAATGTTGTAGCAATCTTATGGCCTATAAATTGTGGCCCTCCATCAGTGATTATTTCTCTAGGCAAGCCATATCACACGAATAGTTGGAAAAGAAAGTGGATTACCAAGTTCTCTGTTGCCCTTGGTAATGCTTCTGCCTCCACCCATTTAGTCACATATTTTGTTGTGACTAGTATGTATGTCTTTTGATTAGATGATGGGTTTATTGGACCGATGAAATCTAACTCCCATTGTTCAAAAGGTTCAATGACTAATTGAGGATGTGAGGGAATCTCATCAGATTGCCCAAGGCATCCTATTCTTTGGCAACTATTGCATGCCTAGACGAACTTCTTGGCATCTTTAAAAATGGTGGGCCAATAATAGCCTGTCTGTAAGACTTTGTGACCAATCTTGTAGTCTACAAAATGACCACCGCAAGGCCCATTATGGCGAGCTTTCAGGATTTCGAAGACTTCATCTTCCCTGACACATCTTCAAATGTGCATATCAGCCCTTGTATGAAATAAGTATCCTCCGATCCAGGAGAATCGAGTGCTACGTTGTACTATTTGTTTCCTTTCATTAGGCATTAGGTGCTTGGGTAATTTTCCCACTGCCAAGTAGTTTGCAACATCCGCGTACCATGGTGTTTTCACGGTGACAGTGAATAAGTTTTCATCAGGGAACTGGTCTTCTACTACTACTGAGTCATTTGTCTTTGGCATTCGTGAAAGGAAGTTTGCTACTGGATTTTCTTTTCCTGTTCAATATTTGATAGTTATGTCGACATCCTGCAAAAGTATCAACCATCTTGTCACTCTTCCATTTGTAGCAGGTTTATTAGCTAGATATTTAATAACAGAGTGATTAGTATAAAAAACCATAGGGTATCATGTTATATAATGTCTGAATTTATTGATAGCATAGATTACAGCCAAAAATTCCTTTTTCAGTCATAGCATAATTTAATTCAGTAGGAGACAGATTTTTGCTGATGTAATATATTGCATATGGCTTTTTATCTTCCTCCTAGCCGAGAACTGCTCCAATGGTCATGTCTGAACCGTCAGATGAAATTTGGAATGAAAATCCCTGTTTGGGCCCCATAATACTAGGGCTGTTGATACAAGCCATTTTAAATCTTCAAAAGCGATGTCACATTTGTTAGTACAAATGAAAACAATATTTCTTGTTAATGCATATAATGGTGCAACAATTTGAGAAAAAATCTTTATAAATCTTTTATAATATCCAGAGCATCCCAAGAAACTGCGTATCTCAATTTGTGTGGAAGGGGTAGGTATTAAAAGAATTATCTGAATTTTTGTTGGATCTACCTGGATTCTAGCTGCTGAGATATAATGACCCAAGATGAGGCCCTCGATCATCATCATGTGGCATTTTTCATGGTTTAAACAGAGCCTGGTAGCAATGCATCTTTGAAGAACCTTCTCTAATGTTTGTAATGCCAAATCTAAGTCATCTTCGTAAGGTGTAAAGTCATCCATGTACACCTCGAGCCCATCATTTATCAAATCTGAAAAAATGTTGAGTATAGCCCTCTGGAATGTGGTAGGTGCATTGCATAGCTCAAAAGGTAAGACCTTGTAAGAAAATGTCCCCTAAGAGAAAGTAAACATAGTCTTATCCTTGTCTTTAGGGGAAATTTGAATTTGATTGTAGCCGCTGAAGCCGTGTAGGAAAGAAAAGATTTTTTTTCCTATCAATGTGTTCGAGACATGGTCAATGAATGGAAGGGGAAAATGGTATTTTGGGTTGCTTTATTAAGCTCTGTATAGTCAACACATATACGCCACTTTCCATTCTTTTTAGGCACCACTACTAATGGAGAGACCCATTTGTTGTCAGATATGGGATAGATGAAATTTACATCTAACAATTTTTGTAGTCCAGCTTAAACAATTTCTTTAAGGTGAGGGTTTAACCTCCGTTGAGGTTGTCGAATGGGCCTGGCATATTTCTCCGTATAGATGTGGTGCATGCATAATTGGGGATCAAGCCCTTTCATGTCCGGGTAATCCCATGTGAAGGCCTCTTTATATTTTCTCAAAAGTTGAACAAGCTTTTGCTCTTGGTTAGTAGTCAGGTTTTTGTTAATATTTAAAGTTTTTCTTGGTTCAATTTCTATGGTTTTGTTGTTATAAACAGAAGTTGTTGGTATTGATTGGTCGTTAATATCTTTTAAGGGATCTTCTTCTATTTCGTTATCGAGAGCTTCTTCGATCATGTGACATTTTGGATGGGATACGACATCTGGTTGGTTAATGTAAGTGTTAATGATGTCATCTTCTAATTGATCCTTGAATTCGAGAGCATCTTCTATAGTTAGCGGAGATATAATGTTTTTAGTTAGATATGATACAGGTTTTTCCAGTTTTTATTATTGTTAAACTTGGTTGAGCTAGAGGCTATAAGGCTAAATTCTTCAAATTGTTTCCTCTTGCTATAGTCATGCTACATGTTCGACAACTTATGTAAGCATCCGCGATTGCTAGCCAAGGTCTACCTAGAATTAGGGGATGCCCATCGAGCCGGTTTCTAGGATTGATGATCAGAAAGTCTGTTGGATATTCCCAAGAGTCTACAGACACCATTACATCCTGTAATGTTCCTTCTGGTTTGACTACCGATTGGTCAGCTAGCTCCAACAAGGTTGTGGTTGGGTCCAAGGATGTAATGCCAAGCTTTTTACAAGTTATTGTCGTAAGAATATTGATTGCTGCTCCTAAATTGACTAATGCATTGGGAAAGGAGAATCCATTTAATTGCACAGTGACTATAGGGTTTCCTAGGTCCTCATATTTTACAGGTGTTTCTCTGCCTGATAGTAAATCAGATAAGGTACCGACTACATGGGTAGTTGGGGTTGTTTTTATTTTCTTCTTTAGCTTTTTCGTACACAATTCCTTAATAGTTTTTGCATAAATTGGAATGTCCTGAATAACCTAGAGCAGGGGTAATTTTACACACAAATTTTCCAATTCTCCTAGAAGATAAAAATTGGGATATTCGATTAGGCGGGGTATGATTAATATTTCTGGGAATGGTGGAGAAGAGGTGATTGTTTGATTGTGAGTTCTTTGTTTAACCATGTTATCCACTTGTGGTGCTTGTTCTACAGGTAACGGATCTTCAATTTGTATATTTTTATTCCCTTCTGATTCTATTATCCATCCAGACCTTAATTGAAGCTCATTGTGCTCCCTTAACTTATTTCTGGCTCTGGTCCTTTAATAATTTGCACAAATTGAACCAGTCTATTGTTGAGGTCCAGGTTGGGTTGGGTTGGGAGCTGCGGTCGTAGGTTGGCCTAAGGGTTTTGTTGCAATGTGTAGGGTGTTGGCAGTGCAAGTTGAGGTGGGGGGTTGTTCCTGCTGGCTGATTTGTAGGTCTTTGCCAGCTTGACTGCCAATTCTGGTCCTGTGAAGTGGAGGGTGACCATTGAGATTGATATGCGTTATTCTACTAGAACGGTGGGAAGTAAGAGGAATTTGGCCAATTGTTATTTTGATTTGATTAGTTGGTCCAAGGTGGCATAGAGAATGGTTATTGTGACCAATTGGAAAAAGGTGGTTAGTTCTACCACATAGCTCCTGGGTATTGTTGCGAATTATATTGTGAGGGTTGAAAGAAAGAAGATGGATCAGTAGGTGTACCTATTTGTCGTGGTTGCCATTGGTGATGCTGGTTTAGCAGGTATATTGGTTCTGTTTCTTCCTATGCCTCCTTATAGAGTGCTTTTAACCCTAGGAGTGATGGGAAACTTTCTGTGGGATAATATTTAGTACATATGGCACATGTTTTCACCATATTCAGTGGGCACTCTTTGTGACTATGCTTCTTCTTGCATCTAGGACAGAATATCACCAAGTTTTGTTCTGCTTCAGCTTGCTTTTGCTTGGCTTGCATAATGTCTAATTACGTTGTCAGAGTTCCCAAAATATTTGTTTTGAAATCCTCTAGCAGGTTGCCAATTTCTGCATGAGTTATACCTCCACCAGAGATTTTGTTGTCCCTAGTGGAAATGTCGCGTTCTGCTGGTTTCAATGTCGTACTACCTCTTGAGCACCTGATACGCAATTTAATAATATCATCATAGTCTTCTTGAGATATATCACCTTTACCCATAATATTTAATGTCTCTACCCATTGTTCCTTCATCCCTTTAATCAGTGTAGTCTTTAGCACATTATCAGGGAAAGGTAGATTTGCATAGGGAGACCGTTGGAGGTTATATTGAAAAGTTATACGTATTCTTCTAACGTTTCACTAGGTCTTGCTACCATCTAGAATATTTCTTCTTTCAATTCCCTAGATCTAAAATAATCTTGATATTTCTTAAGGAAAGCATTTTTCATTTGATCCCAATCATTTATGATTCCCCCACCTAGCCCCATAAACCAACGCAAGGCTGCTCCTTTTAGCGTGGAGGGAAACAATTTTAGTTTTTGGGGGTCGGTGGTATAATCATAACCCCGACATAATACATCAAATTCAAACATAAATGCATCTGGATCCTCTGATTTTAGTCCATAAAAAGTGGGAATATTTTGGAGAGGGATAACTTTCATGGGTGTGTTGAAAGCTATGTCAACGATGGGATACTGCAATGTAGAGGTCTGGGGTGCTTATGGGTTGTAGTCCATTTGATCAAATATACGTTAGTACCCTTTTGAGATCTCTAGAGAGTTATTCCTAGGATGGTTAGAAGGGGTGGGAATGATCTTAACAACACTCCCTTGGTCTAGGATACTGGGTGTTTCTTGTTGAATTACTACCAGAGGGGATCTTGGCTCCTCTGTTTCCCCTGTTTCTCCTCCTCCTTCATGAATATTACAAGAATTCCTTTCGTATGAGGAAATTGGGTGTGAATTTTCAATTTCTTGAAAACTCTGGTTAGTCCCTACTGTTTTGTTGTGGACCTTAGCGTAGGCTACAAATGGTGAGCATGTGGCCTGAAGGGAGACAATAGGTTGTTTGGAAGCAAAGTTTCTGGGACCTGCTAATGGTGGAGATTCAACTTTCTTTAATATGTCATCTATGAACGTTGATCATCCAAGGGTCACCAGTCCCTTAGATATTTCAGGTTTGGGTAGTATAATTGGATTGTTTTTGGGTTTTTCTTCTTAGTCATTCATGCAAACAATTCAAACGTTTATCTCTACCTTAAGTTCCTAACAATTCTGTTGGAAAGCAAGCAGGGGAGTAGGCATTTTACGTGCTCCGTGCACAGGTTCTTACTTTTCTTTTTAACCCAATTCTCTCTCAATAGATAAGCAGCAAATACCTACTTCAGTTTTCTGTAATTGTGTTGAAAAGCAGGTGGAGGAGAAAGCACTTTACTTGCTCATTACGTAGGTTCTTACCTTCCATTTTCAATACCGAATTCTTCTTCAACAACAATCATCAGATGTACATTACTCTTTAGAAATGGCTACACTCTCCCCAGCAATGGTGCCAAAATGTTGGTCGATAAAAGGTGCGTTTTAAAACTCCTAATTATCCTCACTTTAATTATCAAACTGGGCAAGTCTTCTTATTTCAAGATTGTACAAAGTGTGTGGCTACTATTTAACTTAGAAAGTAATGTTTCTAAATTGCAGTATAGATCTTTTAAATACAAAAGTAAATGGATGCATCTAGTAAATTCCAATTGTAATTAAAGAAATCTCAATATTTTAACGAAATCAAATCTTACATTCATCAAAGTAACAACAACATCAGTTGAGAGTACACTAGTAATAACGCATCCCTCTTTAACTGATTTAATCTAAATCAAACCCAATCTTCAATAATAAATCGAAACAACAAATGAATATCAATCTGAGAGTTTCAACAGCAATAGTTAATACTCTTTACAGTTGATTATATTAAGTGGAATATTTATCTAAGAAACTTGATCTAAAATGAAAGCAAACTGAAACAATGGCAATACTGTGAATTATTTAAAGTAAATATATTCTGTTAACACTGGAAAATAATAAACAGTGCAATGATAAAATCATAGAAAGCAAGAATACTATCAAACCATCACACTTGCGAGAATTGGAATTGTCTAACATAAGAAGAGCAGTTGAATCCACCAAAGGCCAAGCCCTTAGCCACCAGTGAAACACTGCTAAGTTACTTCAGGAAATGCAAGGGAACAACAACTTTACTTATATATTAATCATCAAACTGAATGAACATTAAGATATATTCGTGTTCTTCTAAACAACGAGAGTCTGTGATTACAATTACAATTACAATAATACAGAAATTCCTCCCTTCCTTCTTACGAAACATCTCCTTTTATAATAGGATAGGGTAAAAAGATAAATGATAAACATGATCCCTTGGGATCTCTCGATCCTGAGGGATTTGCGGCAGTTTTCCATCTTTAGTCATCGTTTCCTTTCTTAAATTGATTCTTCTAATTTGCTTTTGGCCGTATCTGCAACTGCTGCGTTCCTCCCTTAGCTTGCCGATTTTTGTTGTTCCTTCATAGGGAACAACATTTGTTCTTTTGTTGTTTTCCTGCATAAAGGAAGGAAATAATTAGTTAACTCGTAACTGCAGGTAATTCCTTAATATATTAGAGCATTGAGATATAGAAAGGATAAGAATAAAAGAAAAGGATGATGAGTTTAATAGTAAATGCATACCTTTTCCATGACCCAACAATAACCAGTCCATACATTCAATACAATAGCAGTGAAGCCCCCATGAATAAATATATTAGAACCAAATGGCATCACATAACTCAGACCCTGCAGGTGAGAAATTTTGGAACCAACCAAGCTCCCTTAAAGTGTTGCTTCACCCTTTTTATAAATAGATGGGGATCTACAATTACAGTTTACAAAATATCTGAGCTAGAGCCAGTTGTCTACTAGACTAGCTATTTCGTACTATGTAAGGTGCTATTACCCAAAATTATTACTATCAGGATTCGATCCCTTCTTGGAAATAAACAGAAATTAATGAAAAAAAAGAAGTAAAATTGAAAGAGGAAGGAGTAGGTGTCCTTCTATTGTCCCTGTGAAGATCTCTGGTCAAACCACATCCCAGTCATCATGCTATTTTCTGCTGCTAAGGTAGTTCACTGTCCATTCTCCCTTAAATGCTTTCGGCACCGACTCTGGAGGTATGTTGCAGAATAGTTTTCTCATGAATATGCCCACACCTGGTTTGAATGTACCATCCCCCATGATTTACTGTCAAAGATGCTCTCAGGACTGACTCTATCATTTCAGCCTCAAACGTTCTGTTGAACAAAATCGGTGCCCTAATCTACCCAGGGTTGCGTATTACAGTGTAACATAGAAGACTCTCAGGCATGGGCTTTTAACATGGGACTAATATAAAAATAGGCAAGTTTCGACTGCCCTTTAGCCCCCATGCTTTCATCCCCTTTCAGTTTATTCATATCACCTAACTGTATGTTGTGACTGAGCACTTAGCCCTTCGGGCACAAAGGCTCTCAACTGTTGTCTGGGGGGGCTTTTCCTTTATAACTTGAATCACCTTTGATTGACCCTTACATCGCACTGACCGATATCCCATACGCGAAATCTTTATGAAATAGACCGCAATAACTTATCGCAACCGGGAGCTTTCTCCTTATCGCAATCGCAGCCAGGGAGGAGTATCAGTGGAGGGATAAGCTTTTACTTTGTACAATCATCGATCATTGATCACCGATACCCCTAGGTGACATCATCACTGCCACATGTCACCCTATGAGTGGTGACACATGTCACCTAGAAATGGACCCATTTGACCCTTGAAAATGCTGAAACTGAGTGACACATGTCATCTGCCATGCCAGCGTCCATACTGCCATGTCCTCCATACTGCCACTTGTCATTCATACTGCCATGTCATTGATGATGTCAACTTCCATGTCATCTCTGAAGACCAATCATATGCCACCACATGGCCCCTGGAGGAGAGAGAAAAAGGCCTGCCCGACCCTGTTTTCACATGCATTTCCTTTGTAAATAAATTTTGGCCCTCGCCAACAATGTAACAATAAATTGAAAGATCGATGGTTTAAAATGTTTTGGAGCAGTGACTCCCGCTAATTGCTGATAACCGATAACCCAAATTTTTTGATCATCGATCGTCGTACCGCCACATGGAGGAGAGAGAAGGGGACAACCCCACCTTGGTTTTTTCATGCTTTTCCTTTGTAAACAATTGTTCGGCCTCCCCGGTGATGTACCACTATATCAAAAATCAGTGATAACACAAGGTTTTGGAGTGTGTGAGAGTATGATGTTGCAAGATGTAGGATTATGGGACTACGATATAGCGGTATTGCGAGATCGTGGGATTGCGGGACTACTAGATCGTAGGACTGCAGGATTGCTAGATCAAAGGACTGTAGGACTGTGGGACTTCAGGATCGCGGGACTATAGGGCTGTGGGACTGCATGACTACAGGACTGCAGTATGTAGGATTGTGATTTTCCCTCGAACCTCTAATTGCGATTTTCCTTCTTCCTTTGGTATTTTCTCTTTGTTTTCTAACTTTCCAAAGGGTAACTTCAACGTGATCTAACTTCTACTCCAGGAGTCCATTTTTGGACTTCCATATATCATTGGAAATCTCTTTCCGAGAACCAGGCAATGGAGAGGATCTGATTAATCTCTGATAGCTTCTGTGGCTCAAAAATTAGTATCAAAATTCATTGTTATTTGGAACTTGAAGCAATTGATGACTGATAAAGCATTAGGTGACAACAAATCCTACACAATCTCTATTGGCTTAGTCCTCCAAGCACTCATCCTCCTGGATCAAATACTACTCGTGCAAATCCCTCCAATATCGGATATGCAACATCATGATTCATTGAAGACTCTAGCATGTTAATCTGTAGTCCATCACTTCAAGCCCTCATACATCCACTGATACAAGATACAAAACTAGGGCTGGTGTCAGTCCATCGACAAACAATATACTCTCAACAAGATAATGTGACCATATGGATGATGTAGTTGACTCTCTCAACTCCTCTCAGTCATATCCTATATGTTTCTGGTCTTATGCCTCCCAATCTTTAGCTCCTTCCTCTATCAATGCTCCAAGTCCATCTGGATATTAAATCTCAGCTATCCAATATGCTCACTAGTTGTACCTTTGTTCATCAAGGACACAAAACATCAAGACTGTTGTCGATTTGTTCACAAATTTGTTTGTGAAAAACTCTCAATCTGCCCACTCTTTCTCCTCAGCTACTTAGGAAATTCATCCCACTATTGTCTTCCTGCGTTGCTCAAATGAAGACCAACATAGGGCACGGAGGGTTGCCACCTATCATTGAAAGTTGTCCATATCCCGTAGTGAACACAGACTAGAAGGATTTCTCATCATCTGCTATAGAAGTCCTTCTCCACACACAAGTCTAGGGTTGTTCATCTGCTCCTTTGGTTCATCAACCCTTGAGCTCAACAACTGCCACTCTAGAAACCATCTAGGTCAATGAAGATGGTGAACACCGGGCTCCAACTTGGGCACTATCATGTTTTCCCCCATTGGACCATAAATTCCCAATCCACATCCACACTTGGTCAAATCTCATGCTTCCCTCCAACAAAACACGAGTGACCAATCCTTGTTGTAGCATCTACTCCTAGTTAGGGCATCCAAACATCTAGGAGACCCTTACACATGGAAGCTAATAGACTCCTCAGATATACCTCTTCTAGGACACTATATCCATCTCATGAGTTGATGTTTCACTACTATAAAGTATGCAATCTGGTTAGGGATAATATCAGTCCACATCAGCCCTAGATCCTTGCCTCTAGACCTTCTCTACAACTGTGGTTTCCTTCTCATTGTAAGTTTCTCCCTTTGCTGCTCTCTAGGGATAAATATGTGGTGTTTTTGGCTTATCCACCAACCACTGTAAATTATGTCCTCTCTGCACTTCTGCTTCTTAAAAATCTCAAATGAAACCACACCATAACTTGTACACACCACCTAGAAGTATCATATTTTAGGACCTCATAAAATTGTCCTTTTCTAGGACTAAAATCCAACTAGCACCAACTCACCATGAAATCGTCAATAAACCACATACCTTATCATATCATGGGCTTTCATATATTGTTGTAGGTATACACTATTGGGTAGGGCTACAACTACACTGCTACAACAATCTTTCCTCTTGTTCATGCCTCCTTCTCAGTTGCGACTTCACTCCTAACACCTCCTGCTATTATTAGCTGCTAAGATGGGCTTATGCCAACTCCCAAATAGGCCTCCTTCCACACCTTTGTAAGGGAATATCTCTACGAGCTACTTGGACAAGTAGTCCCAGCCTTATAGCCCACCTACACACTAGTGTTTAGGCTTGCATCATTTCTGGACGTCACTTCAACAACTATGGTAGCCTTTGGTTGGGAGAAACACCAACAAACATCCCAACAATCTGCCCAAAATGACCTCCAATTACAGTGAATCCTTCTCTACTTTAGCCACCTGAAAGACCCAAAAAAATCCTCTTTCTAGCCTTGACATCCATTCTTAAAGATGTGGTTGCCTTAGGGATGATTTCCTATGACAGATGCACACTTGGATGAGTGAAAATGACCTCTCCACTCACTTCTATTTATATAAAACTCATGTGGTGTCAACACACAACTTTTGGCACTCTAACTCATCAAGTTGACCTCCATTAGGTGCCACATTAACCCATAATTACATTAGAAAAATCATATCTAAAGTTCTAGACTTCAAACTTGAGTAATTTTTGGTTCTCTCAATTACTCTCGGGATCCTCTATCACCTTAAATCATCACATGTCCAAAATGTATCTTGGATTCACACCCACCAGCTTGGGTGCAAAGCCCACAGGCTTGGGTTTTATGCCCATAAGTGCTTTTGTGGCACTCCAACCTCCTAACGCTCGATCCTCAAGGCTTTGATTACATCCCAAACTAAAAAAATCAACACATCATCATCATAATCATGAGGACAACAAAATACAACAAGTTATATCCATGGGCATATATGAATACCTAGTATGCCAACTCAACAAGTGTATCATCACAACAACATGAATGACGCTTGAGCCATCATCTCCATCACATGTAGATCTGCATATCCACAAATTCCATCGTAGGTTGACACCATAAGGTTGATATCATATAGTTGACATCAATGCCAACACAATAATATGAATGCTAAATCAACTAGCTGCAACCATGCTACAATGAATGGAATCAACACATCAGCTAGACTACATAGTGTTGACATTAATGCCAATATTAGCTAGTTTCCATCATGAACCAATGCCAACATTAACTAGTTGGATTCATGCACACCATAATGCCAACATGTTCTTTTCCTACTGCTTACTTTTAACTTTTGGTCTGCATTTTGCCTACTCATAGCAGTGCTTTGGCTTCTTAATAGCATCCTTCAAAGTCAGTGGGTCTAGCAACTCAATTTTATCTTGGAATGCCATAGGTGGGTCCAACAACTCAATTTTATCTTGGAATGCCATAGGAAGTCCACTAACAAATATTTGAGCCTTATCTTTCTCATCCTTGAGATATGGCACATAACTCAATATCTCTAGGAACGTAGTGACATATTCATCATTTTTTAATTGCACCATCTTGAGTTCATAGAACTCTTTTTTCTTGCCATCATAATAAAACTCAGACAAATATTTCTCCTTAAAGAGCTTTTCAAATTCTACCCAAGTGAATTCCTTCTTATCAATGCCTCTAACATTCTTCAAATCTTCCCATCATATGTTTGGTTTTCCCTTCAAGTTGTATGTGGAAATTTTGGCTTTCATATTTTCATAATAGTCATGGATTTTGAAATTTTTCATCATGCCCAATGTTAGGGTCCTATAATATAAGTAATCAAAGTACGTATGTCTAGTTATTTCTTTTGGGAATCTAGTGGTAAAGTTTAGCCTATAAATTTGCAAGGTCTTAAAATCTAAATTTCCTTTGTACAAAGGTCCCTAATTGGTCATCAATAGGGTGTCATGAGTAATTGGTCAAAAACCCTTTCCATTTCTTACAGGTGAAATGTCTCTAATTTATTTTTAATAGTTTTTATTTTAAATAAGATTTATTTTATATAATATAAATATTATAATTTTTATAAAAAAAATAATATATTTGAAGTATTAAATTAATTTAAAAATAGCTTATCAACCCAATCTCTAAACTACAAGAACCACATTTACTTTAATGCTAAATATGAGAGCCAATAATAAAATTCACAAATCAAAATAGAAAAGTCAAATTAAATCTATGACCCCACGCCCACACTTCATACTTTAAATTTATGCCTCGAGATGTGTGAATGATTACACCAATGGTTATCGATGAATTTCTGGGGGGAAGGGGTTGCCTATTCGACATTGCATCAATCATTATCGATGAATTTCGGGGGGTGGGGAGTGCCTATTCGACATTTAACCACTAAAAAGGTGTTAATTTACTCCCTTCCCCCCACTCCCTTCCCCCCATCCACTTCTAAAAAGGTGTCTTAATTTACTGCTCAGAGCTTGGATTGAAATAAGTGTAAAAGGAGGCTAAGTAAAAATGAAGTTTTAAAGAGAAGACAGATATTGTTTTCACTAGTGTATAGCGACGAGAAATGCACGGAATATAAAATTGGATAAATACGTATTTAAATATTTTACAGGAGTAAAAGGGGAAAGTAAAAGATACTTTACCAACTATGAAAAAACAAGACATGGTTTCTTAAAACAAGACATGGTTTCTTAAAATTCATGGGAGGGAAATGAGTTGATGGTTTTTATAAAATATGTTTATGAAATCTCATTTATTTATCAATATATAAATTTCTGGGAAACAAGACATGGATTTAAAAACAAGAGGATGGTTTATAAAATCATTTAAAGAAATAATTTGAGATTTTATTTATGAAATTCATTCATAGGTTTAAGAAAAATATTTATCAAAATATTTTCTTCCCAAATATTTTGGGACAATAATGAAATATTCAAAGATGATGAAGGCAAAGACTATTGGAAAAAAAGTCAACACATGATTTCGGTTTAACTCCAAAAGACAAATAATTCATTGATCAAATAGGTGTAAAGCATAAACAAACATGCAATTATTTTCATATTTTTGAGTCAAAAATAAGAGTCAATGGGACAGCTAGTGGATACAGGTGGTAGAGTTAATCAAGTTTGAAAGGGTGGATAATAGATTTTGTGAAAACAACTTTAACCTCTCCAGATTCCAAGGCAGAGGATTAGAATTAATGAACCATTTTCAAGATTTGAAGGCTGAAAGTTTTCTAGCAATTCCAAATTTCTTGCAGTTTTCTAGTGATTGTTTTTATATTTAGTTTATTATTCAATTGTTTTCCAAAAGTAGCCACAATTAGCAAAATTTCACTTTAAATTATGAACACAAGATCAAAAATAGTATAGATTTCCTATTTCTTAGTTCTATTTTGGAAATATCTACATGTTTTTAGTAGATATTATTTTGCAATAAATTTTATTTGAAGTCCAACTTTGTTTGAGACAAAGTCTATAAATATTTTGTATTAAGGCTTATGAGTTGTTGGATTATGTATGAAAAAATAAGCTATACATTTTTGTAAGTCATGGAGTGTACTCAAAGTAATCAATTTTTAGAAATATAGAAGCAGTTTTGTTCCAGTAATATTGTGTCAAACAAATGTTGATGTGTTCTCCCATGTCAAATTGTTTCCTTTTCTCAGTTTCCATATGGTTTTTCCTCTTGATTGTTGCAAGAATATTAAGAGCCGAATTTACTTAAATTTATTCTAGTCTCCCTTGTTAAACAATATCAATTTTTTCTTTCTGATATGAAGTATAGAATTCATTTGAGTACGATTTATATTTAATTGAACTTAAATCTTATTCATCTCATTCACACAAAAAATATCTACAAGATCCAAGAGTTTGTCTAACCTAACTTGTTACACCTATTCTGTCTATTTGTAATTGATTACCCAAAAGTTTATGACCCCATTCCCAAAGGACTTTTTTAGCATTCTTCAACCGAAATTTTGACAAAAACCCATCTCGAACTTCAATACCTAGCCTAAAATCTTGAAAGAAGAAATTAAATCATACAGAGAGAGCCCTCTTTGGAGTTAGAAGGTCTAGATACCAACTTTAAAAGTGGTTTGTGGTTACCTTTGTAGTTTTCTTCCTCATCCTAGGAAAATTACGGAGTGCTAACACCCAACAACCATGATTCTACATCCTTTGATTTCTTCATTTCCTTATCAAATATGGGTGGATTTGATTTCTTCAATTCCTCTTGCATGCGATTATTTTCCTTGTTTCCTGAATGATGATAATGGCAATTGAGAGTGATGGTGGTGCCTCTTGGTAGAAAAACTAGAGGTCCTACTAGAATAATGCAGACATATGTTGGTTCCTACTCTTAGGGTGCTCAAAGGTGCATTTCCTGGCATAGTGTCTTAAATTTCATGCCTATGTATCTTCTGGGACCTGATATCATCTACCCCATTTGTATTCTCTTCTGAATCCCAAGGGCCCCTCCTGTCTATATGACTGGCCCTCATTTCTAGTTTCCTTTGTCTCTATAAATCTAAGAGACTTTGCAGGAGGACTTTGTTTATCTCAGCTAGTCTCTCTTGGGCTCTTACTAGCCTCTCAATATCTTTTTTGAAGCTTCTAACTTCAACCCTTAAGCTTCTTAGAGTATCCAACTAATATGGATAATGATTCCTTCCCCTTTAGTTAACTGATATTTCTTCTTCATTGGCATTGACCCCTTCACTTCCATGTTGTGACTGATCAAAGTTGTTTTGTGCCATGCTAGTCACCATCCCATGTTTATCTTTTCCTTATGCTACTTGTTATGTCTTGGCAATCATGCACACTATTAGATATTTCATGTACTAAGTAAATAAAAATAAATATGACCATGAACATTACTCATGGAGCAATGGCTTATATCCTTGTTGTGACAAAATATCCATGTTAATATGTCATCATATTTAACATTCTATATGCCTCAATCAGATCATAAACAATATCACTATTAGCACATAATTAATAATAAATCGACCTATCTATGCCCATGATTATGCTCTTACAGAGTTGTTGATTGTATGCAACCAAAACAACTCACGTTAGTACATGGTTTTCAACAAAGCAGTGAATCACTATATCAATCAGGCATGTTGTTCATTAGTTTAGACTGGCTTTTAACAACTAAGTAGATACTTAGTTAATTTTCAAAAATCATTACTTTCTCATGATAAGGCCTATCCAGTCGTCCTGGTGCTTTCACTCTTGATCTCCTTATGCCTCCGGTATGACCCCCAGGGACACATTATCCCATTTTCACCATCCCTACAACTTTTGGTGGTGCTATTATGTTACCATTGGGGCCTTTTTATTGGGATTTCATGTATGGTAGGGTCACATGTCCTTTTTCCTTGTTGGTCCGTCGCTCTAACTCTTGACAAACGCCACAATCTGGGCCACATCACCCTGATTCCTTTTATCCCAACACTCTCCTTTGTTGCACCTATTTACTATTCTGAGGTCATAACGTCAAACTGACTTATCCATTCAGACCCCCTCTCCACCAATCAAGTACACACATTTCCAGAGTGGATTTGCTTACACCATCCTGCATACTTCCTCTCAAAACTTACATTCTTGTCACCCCTTATACCTCTAGGGTTAGACCTCCAGGTCTACATGGACTGGTGGGTCTCACCTCTACACAACATTACTTCTGATTGGTCCTAGTGGCTAAGGCACCACGTCATCCCAACCCTCATCACCTCGACGCTCTCTTTGCACACTCCTCTTGCTATTTTGGGATAAGGCCTCTAAGATGATTTGTTTTGTGGGTTCCATTATGTTAGTGTCCAACCCTAACCCCTTTATATAAGCCCAATGGGCCAAGTCATAGTCATAGTTAGTTAGAGAGTAAATAAAGCCCACATTAATAATTATAAGTGGTTGACACACATTAGAGAAAAGGGACCACAATTAGTTGTAAATGAGCCATAGTTAATAAATAGAGTGGTTAACCCTTCTTATGCAAGGGACCACTAGTAGTTAGGGTTTAGGATGTCGTTTATCTATAAATAGTCTTAGTTAGTAAAGGAAATATCATCGAGTCTTATTGTAATCGAGCTCTGCTCTGCTGGAGGTTGCCCCCTCAAAGAGGCAAGTTAACATTGAATATATTTTGGAATAATAAAATACTTGTTGCTTTTCTCATTTTATTCTGTGTTCTGGGCTATATTTCTTCACATTTTTTGTATTCTAGAATTTTTCGCAGGTCAAGAGCATAACAAGTGGTATCAAAGCATTTTCGAGGGCTAGTTGTATCTCCAATTTTTGTAAAATTGATTTTGGCTAGAGATGTGTTTCGCCATCTTTAAACCATGGGATCTGTCATTGAGCGCATAAAACCTTGGATTTGGGGAGGCACGCATGGAGGAACTAAAAGAGGTTGTCACGCTTGTTGGACTCCCTTGTAACCCTCGTGGATACTCCTTTGAATAGTAGCGCATTATACAGAACCATGCACTGATTGCACTTCCATGAACCCTTAGATATATTGGAAGCCCCCTAGGCTCACCTAAAACCTAGCCTTAGATAAGTCGTCAACTGTCTTGCTACTATAGTACACTGAGAAAAACACTCGAGGAGATTACTCGCACGTATGATAGGATAGTCGGGTAGTATGGCTAAGGGTATGGTTGATCCTCCTTAGTTAGTGCCTTGAAATATTGGTTGAGCACTATTATTGGGCCCCTATGCATATTGCAATCTGTAGCACCTGACACTCCTTTGTGACCATAGTTCCCTTTGCTATCTAAAGATCACCCACTACCTTATCTTCTAGATAAGATCCAGTAGTTGGGGTTCTGCCTCCGCAATGCAAATCAGATCTAGTAGTTGGGGTTTTGTCATTGTCATACAAATCAGATCCGACAATTAGGGTTCTGCCACCGTCGTGCAACTCACATTCAGTAGTTGGGGTTTCATAGTGCCAATCAGACTCTTTTTGTAGTGAGACTTTCTTCTACTATAGTCTGGGCCCTATTTTCATAGGACATTGAGCAGGATCAAGTTTCTAGAATTCGGCCACTGCAATATTGATCAGTGAGGAGTAAAACTCCTTTTGGAGTATATATACTATATATATATATATATTATATATATATATATATATATAACACACCACACAAAACATATAGGTATGTTTGTATGCACAAACCTTGTTGAAAAGGTTTTCTCCATTGTAATCATTATACATGTGATGAAAGGAGTTCTTATGTTAAATATTTTAATGGTTAAATATAGTTCTTATGAGCCATTTGATGCCTTCAACTTGTGCACATTTTTATTGCTTATTATATCATAGTTTGTTTAAGGTCCATATGGTTCATTACAATGCCTTTAACATTTCCTAGAATATCAATCATTCATGACATATCAATGGCACATTCATGTATTTTATTAGACATAATAGTTCATGCCAAAAAACATTATACCGTATTCATCACATTCATGAGCACCATTCTATCCAAAATGAAACACCATTTCAACCAGAAATGCAACATAGATTCATTAACATTTAAAACAATACATAGAGTACTTATCTTATGGTTTTCTAGTGAAACTGAGTCTGGGAAAAGGATTCTCCACCAAACCATAGACAATTGCATTCAAGCTCACTTGCAGTTGTCACCTTCAAGCCAAATTCCAGAGACTGAGCGGCTTTCTCAAGGGATTGAACACCATCTGCTTGCTGAAACAGGGACTCCAAAGGCCCTCCTTCCTCCACCCATAAACAATCATAAGTATAATAATATATATGGAATCTAGAGGCAAACTACCTCCACCCTTCATATACTCAATGGAAACCAATCAATGCATATATGGAATCTAGAGGCTTACTATCTCCACTCCAAGCACACAAGGAATCTAGAGGCTTCTTCTCCACCCAAGTACACACAAGGGATCCAGAGGCCAACCCATCCACCCCAAGAGTGACAAGGGAATACAGAGAAGAAAATATCTACCACAAACACAGTGGTTCCACCCACCCTAGTGAATCAAAAACCCATTATAGAATTACCATAAGAAAGGATTCAAAGGCCCACCCTACAGGGATCCAAGGACACAATCCTCCACCCACACCATCAGGGTAATCCATAGAAAACCATCTCCATCCATAGGCTTTACAGGGACTTGAGAGGCATTTATCCTCACCAAGTAGAGACCATCTTCCTATCAATTATGCCAAGAAAAATATTTCCTTTTGTATTCTCTTCTCTTCAACAATCCTTGCTCTTCTCTTCTGGTTTTCTTCCTGTTGAATGTTGCTCGAGTGGTTTCCTTTCTACCTTTGTGAATGAGGGAATGATAGTACCATGTATGAGGTTGAACCCCCTCTTTTTTTTGTTGTTTACCTTTCTTCTCTTGCATTTACTCTCCTATCCTTACTGCCTTACAATGTCCTCCAAGACAACATGATCCGCGTACTTCTCTTTGCAACCCATTTAATTTCGGTAGCTAGTTTTATTAAAAACATGTATCAACCAACCTTTAATGGCTATTGAAAGTAATTCATATTTCCTCCACAATGAAACCTTACACATCCCAAGAAATCCACTTCCTCAACTCTAGAATCCATGTCCCTTAGACTCAACCCATTTTAATATATTTTTTTGTAAAAACGTTTACATTGCATTTTCATGAGGAAATATGAGTTGGGGCTATCACGGTATAAAAATAAGGAGAAAATTTCATTGATACCCTTAAATTAGAAATAACATAAATATCATCCTTCCATTCTTCATGCTCTTCAAAATAGAATATTTTTAATAAATTATGAATAGCTAGAAGGGATACTTTTTAATTTACTGTGAAATAAAATAACTCGGTGGGAATTCTGAAAGTCATTTTTCTTCCTTTGGAAGCAAAGTGAAGGTCATCAGAATGAATCCTCTATAAGATATATTCCAAGGAAAATATTAAATGAGTCAAGTTCATTGGAATATTTAGGGAACTAATTATGCACCATAGATTATGATTACTGTATAATTTATCTAAATGTACTAATCCCCTCACTTCAATTGATCATTGATATGGAGGTGGAATTTGCATTCTTCATGAATCTTGGGGGGAGATGATCATAAATTAGATAACAAAAAATGGACATGAACCCATCAAAATAATATCACCGTAAAGAATAATATACGAATATAAAATTGCAAATAATAATATATTATTATAACATTGTAAAGAATAATATACTAATTTGGGTCTCCAAGGTAAAATAGATGTGCTAGAATGTTTTTTTTCCATTATATCTTCTCTATTTTTAAAAATTTCTTTAAAATAATGAAATGTACAACGTTAAACCCTAAATTGTATCCCTGTTCTTTGGTTATACAAAGGCCTTTTATGAGAGGCATCATTTCATCCCTATTGTTAGAATTATTCTCCAACATTTTAGTAAATAGATTTTTTATTTTATGTAATTGTTCCCTAGTTACTCCTATTCTAAAGAGAACTAATTTTCCTTTGGAAGCCTCATTAATGTTAATATTGAATATTCCTACTAAGAGTGGTTTCCATATCTTTTAATGATTAAGAATTGGGAGGTTTTCCTTCAGGGGCATGCAACCTATCAATGATTTCAAGTTTCTAATGGTAGAGTGGTATTATCTATGCTTTATCAACCAACCATTCTAGATCCAATTCTAGGCATCAATGTCTCCCTAATATTCAATTATTGCACTCTTTCCATATATTCTAGAAAAATAAATATATGAATAGGACCCATAACCTATTCAAAATGGGTTTGTAGAATGGGGTATCTCTCTATTCAGTTTTCTAGATGAGATCCCCTCCCTTCTAATAAGGTTGTATGAAATGAATCACTCTCTAGTCCAACAAAGAAGGATCCACCTTACAAGTGTTTAATAGGTGGTCTATGGATTCACAATCAAATTTGCATAAATATTTTTAAGTTTTTTTTCCAAAAAACATTTTTTTTTTTTTAATTTTGTTTTTAATTATTTTAAGGGGAAAGTGATGTTGGTGTAGGAGTTGGTAATTTTTGGTACTACAAGCAATTGTTTTTTAATTGAATGTTGATTTTAAGATTATGATTATAATGACACGAGTTGTTAAGGCCATTGTTTCAAACAAGTTGTAATCATAATCTGAAAAACAAAAAAAAGTGCTACTTGTCGCACCAATTTTTGATTCAGAGATTAGTTTTACATATTTAGTTGCAACTATACTAATTTTTAAGTCCCTGGTTTCAAACTATTACTAATGTTAAAAGTGAAAAAAGGAAAAGAGGCACTACTAGTAGCAAGAGCACCACTTTTCAATTCAAGGGTTGTTTTAAGGATTTTGTTAGCAACATTACCGATCATGATTGCAAAATTTTTTGATTTGAATATTGAAAAGAAAAGGTGCATGAGTGGGAGCACAATTATTTTAAATAAGGGTAAAAACAACAACTAAAGTGACCTCTAAGAATGGCATGAGCTCTGAAGGGTTCTTATCAAGTTGGTGACTATTATTTATATCTTGGTGCTTATAAAATGGCCTTACAGGTCAATATGTAAAATAGCATACCTCAGAGTATAAGAAACCCCTCTCTCTCTCTCTCTCTCCCCATATACTCTGAGGTATGTTAAACCATACTTGTCTTCAAGTGTTGTAATGATGTCTTTAGATGTCACCTCTTCTTGGAATACCTATCTCTCTAATATACCTAATTCCCTAGTTCTCCAAGAAAAAAAGTTATTTTATTTTAAGCCCTTTTTTGTGTAAGCATTACAAATGACTGCCTAACAAACAAGTTGTTAGGTCCCTATAATACTAGTGTATCCCCCTTATTGTTATTGTTAATGTATGTCCCTTATTGCTATTGTTGTTCTTATGTAGCCCCTATATTTTTATTATTGTGCCCCATAGAAGCCTAGTATTTTTATTGTTTTTCCCTTACATTATTATTGTTATGTAGGCTTTGATTAAATTATGACCCCTTAGACTCCTATATATACAAAGGATGTCTTGTGATTTGTGTCATCTAATAAATTTTCATTTGCGGAATGTAAAGGAGGTGTCTCCCTCAAAGAAGATAGTTTTTAAGTCATTTATCTATCATTTATACTATTTTGTGAGCTCGTTGCATAACATTTGGTATCAAAGCTTCGAATTCTAGGGGTTTCGCTTCTTCAAACAAGCTATCTTGGAATTTTCGCTATAAATTATTTTATATGAGGCTTAAGAAATGGAAATTTCAACCACATAGAGATGAAACATTGGTGAACTTCATGAACAAATTTCAGATCTTGGTCCGTTATATTTTCATAGTTATGATCCAAGGAAGTTAGGGTTTCTGCAGACTTTAGAATTTAAACTCAAACAAGTGATACAGGGAAAATTTTCATAACTTTCCCTACAAGCATTAGATTGAAATTTTGTAAAATGTGACTAAAAGTGCACGAAATCTAGTTTTTCTTGTATCATTCTCAGGGTTGAAGGTTGAAACAATGACACGTGGCATTCGTTACATGTTCGCTCTACTGAACCAATCCATAATTAGGTCATCGTGGGAGATTGGGAATAACATTACCTTGAAGAATCCAATTTTGATTTGACTTGTGGCATTGGAACGAAGATGCAAAGGTCTACCACAGGAAGACATTTAGGCCTTGGAGATCCGAAATTAGAGTTACAACTTGTTATAGACATATTTGGGCACATCAACCCCAAACTTATATGTCGATGTATTAGGGCTCATCAACCCCTAAAAGAGTTGTTTCATACCCTAAAGGAACATAGTCATCTAAATACATAATTCCCCAAAAGTTCCATCTGCGAAACCATCCAGAAACTGCCTAAATTGAACCATACTAACTGCTCCATTGGAAAAGTGTGATGCATACTGAGTGGTACACTGCCAGGGTGCGATGCATACTATTTAGGCCTTCTATATGGCGTGATGGGTGAGGATGGATAAGTGTCTGAGACATTTGTCAGTTGATTGTTCATGAAATCTCCCAGAACTTTCTCCTATGCCACTTGCCTCTCTGAATTCACCCAAGGATGAACTAGGGATCTAAGAAATCTCCAATCCCTTCTCTTGTGGAACCCATTGTAACAAGTGGAATGACACTAATCAAATCCCAAGGATGAATCACACCCTTGCACACATCTATAAATCGATCCCTCATCTAAGAGATCTAGAGGCTGGAATGTTGTGAATTACAAGGAAGTGTTGATAGTTTGTAATTAAAGAAGGAGCGTTGTATTGTTGGAGTGATCTTGCTATTTCATGAGGTGAGGAAGGATTGAAGCTGGGAGGATGATGCTGGATCAAAAAACTGGGTTGTAATTCTCCCTTCTATTAATAAAGTTCTTCAAGTTTTCTTCCATATGATTGTGCAATTTTGAATGCTATCATTTGTGAATGCTATCATTTGTTCATTATATATCTGATTCTGTAATGTTTATGTTGTAATAGATCACGATGCTTTGATGGGTCTTTGTTGTTGTACTTGTGCAGGTACTCTCCAAGCATGTTAAGTATGGGTAGGAGTTGCAGGCTCTATCAAAGGGGAGAGAGATCAAGAAAGGGATTAAGTGGAAGTTCCAGGTTGGTTCCATTATCATTCTCTTATCTGTTACACATAGAAGAAAATGTTGAATTGCTTTAAATTGTTGTTTCTAGGGTAGCTTCCAAACCTAGAGGTCTAGCATTCTTTAGGAATACTAGTTTTCCTAGAAACAAATTGGCGACTCCACTGGGGAATGAATATATGTTTGTTTTTTTTATAAACTATAGACAGAGTCTGAAGTCAGCCAAGTAGCCTTCGAACCACTCTTGCTCTGCAATTGCATATTAGATGAATGTTGCTTCAGTCAATCTCTAGTTTAGTTTATGAATTAAAAGTTTGACTTACAAGCACATCTAGATGCCCTTTTGGTAGCTCAGTAACCTCCCAAGACATTCCTTTGTACTTTTCTCTCTACTGTTCATCAAAACCCAACTTAACTCACTGAAAACAGTTGCACATCTAAGCCAAAACCCATTTCAGTTGCGCTCCCTGGACCATCGCACTGTCTTCCACTGTAACTCAATACACATCGCACTTCTTGAATGTAGTAAGTGTGATGCATCTCTATTTCTGTGAAGCCCAGTTGTGATGATTGACTGGACTCTTTCTCCATTCTAGAAATTGAGGGTTTTTTACCTTGTTTTCAGTTTTGTTTGGTTGTTTTGCTGCAAATGAACAGTGCGTCTTTACTGAAACATACTTGCATCACTTAGATCAGCCTCAATTACATTAGGATTAGTGAATTTTTTTGTGTGTTTGTTCATCATTTACAATCCCTTGTCGAAAAGTTGTTTAAATCGAATTGTCGCTTTGATACAAAGAGTGTCGTAATTGTCGTTTTGTGTCGAAAAGAGAAGTCTCGTGAATTCTTCATTCCTTAATAATCGATTGAACTTTTATTCATGTATTTGGTTTTATTTTTTTATATTCAAAGTGTTGAAATAATTTTATTCAAAATTGAAAAGTGTTGTTGAGTCTTCCTTTCTCTTTTGAAGAACAAATTGTCGAAATTTTCATTTTGAGTAAAATGTTTCAGATCTTTACTGCATTTAGTTTTCCTTTTTGGCATTTTTCACATTAAGGAGAAAGAAAACAAATACACGCATTTTCATTTAGAATTTTTATATTTGTGTGTGAAAAGATGATTTAGGGAAATGCACTAGTGTGTGCTCTTTGCTCTTTTCTTAAAAGCACTATTATTTTCTTTCCCTAGTAGTTAGGATTTTCATTAATCAAAATAAACACAGGTTGTTTATCATTGTAGATTGCATTTTAGGAATTTCATATCATCATCATACGGTGAACCATTGAAAGGAAAACTCTAAGAAAGATCAACTTTAAAACAAATTTTAATGAACCTAACAACGCTTTGGAACTTAACACAACATATCTAGAGGTCTAGGCTAGAGACGTGTTCTGACATCATTAAAACTAGTGGCTATCATTTTCATTGAAGGTTCGGTGATTCCTCCTCCTTGATACAACAAGTGCTAGCACAGACTTGTGCTCCCTGTACCGTCACGTATATATTGGGAGACCACAATAGGCTTATATCCTTTATCAATAGGAAACTGAGTCTGCCGCCTTATCGATCACAATGCACTGAACATAGTATTTGGAAAGATTGACTACCGTACACAAGTCTTTGGTATTTTTTTTTTTAATTTATCACCAAGGTGTATATTGCAGTTTTGCAATTGGTTTGGTAATCCCTCTGTCTAGAGTTTCCAGAGTAGTCACTTTCGTTCCTTTTTGACTCTTTAAAAGAAAAGGTCCATCTAAGCACTTGTCCTTTCAAGCTCATAAAAAATCGAAGGAGACTATAGTCATCTTTAGCTTTTTCTCGACTCTTAAAAACTGAAAAAGCAAAGTTGTGTCAAAGCGTCATTAAAATTAATTGAATTCAGAATAACATCATTTTCCCCTTAATTTTGAGTTGATCAAATAATCCAAAATCGTGGAAGAAAGTCAATCAAAACCCCCTCGTTCACAGAGGCTAGCGAGTCAACTGTCTTTGACTCCAGAAGAAAAGCCAATCTGGACAAAGTGGTCTCGTTTAACTGAGAATTCATCTGGTTTATTTGAAAATTTTGTTTCAACATCGTCAGAGACTACAATTACTCCAATTTTGTCTGGTACATCTGCCTTAAGAGAAGAATTTCCGCAGTTACAAGAGGACATTATAACTGATCCTACTGTAATGGTAGACACTTCTGTATCTAAAATAACTCCATTTAGAGTTGATCCAGAGCCCCTCTCAGTTCAAACTGAGGCTACATTTGAACCAGTAGTTGTTCAAGAACCTCTCTTTGAGACTGAAGTTCATTTACTTGAACATCTGGAGATTGAGTTTCAGTATTCAGAAGGTGTCACCCCTTCAGTATCTGTCACTGTAGAAGCTACACCTTCTTCGACCCCAGAAATCATTTACGGACCTGATGTTCTACCTCTTCCACCTGGTCTAATTGTTATAGAGTAGATAGTAGAGGATCCCCCATCTAGTACCCCATTTCATTTTGGAACTAGGATTCATTTGTATCCTTCTACTCTTGAGTTTGGTTCTTTCAATCCCCCTTCATCGCAATTTCCTGTCAAATCGCTTGGAGAACTCATGGATAGAATAGACATGTCTGAGCAACCATCAACATCTAGTAATGTGTTATTTGGCATGGCTGCAGAGGAACCTCATGTTGCTATTCCTACAATGTTTTACGGTACACCATTTGTTCCAACTGGTTATCAATCACTAGCTAGAGTCCACTCAGGGGCTACTTCGATACCATGGTCTACTCCTATTTATTCATCTGGAATCCCATCTGGTCCTTCTTATGTTGAAACTCAGCAATTTGATCCTGCATGCCAGTATCAATTTGGGCAAACCAGTTTTCAAAGACCAATATATCCTTTAAACACTGGACTGCCGCCATATGAAGAACAATATGCCTTTTCATTGTTTCCTCATAGGGAACAACCATATGAGAGTTTCCAACAACATTCAGGTCAAACTGGAATTACATCTAGTGGTTGGATACCAATACTGCAAGAAAAACCAAGGGTTGTATATCCAACGCAACTGATCCGACCTATGTCGAATATTCCCACTACACCTGCGATTACAATTGTGTCGCAAACACAAGCATAGCCTGTTGTGTCTCAACCTCAACCTGTTCCTTCTTCTTCTCAACCTCAAGCTTTGAGGCAGAAGACTCAAGTCTCTCAGGTTGTGATGCAACAACCACTTGTCTCTATGGCTCAACTGCAACCTCAGTTTAGTGCTTCTTTATATGGAACAACTCAGGTGCAAATGGGTATTGTCATTTCGCAACTTGGTCAATCCTACGGTATTGGACAACAGCAAATGGTCCAACAACCATGGCGGCCACAATACAAAAAACCACAATTCCAGTAAACCCAACCTCAGTTTGGGCTTGGTTTACAAGCTCAGACTGGATTTGGTCAATATCACGCCTACCAAGGACCTGAGCAACAAGACTTTGTAGGTTATGGACAACCACATTTTCAAACCAGTTATCAACAACCACATTATACTAGTTATGTCCAACAACCTTATCAGAGTTACAAACAATAGATACATTATGCTGGTATGCAAAGACCTACTGCTCAGGCGATTCCATCTTGTCCTGGGTATGCTCCACCCAACCTAAATCAACATTTGCCTTTTGTAGCAACTCTAGAATTACCAGATTTGAACTGGATGATGAATGATCCAATTGCATACGCTCCTTGGTGGCCAGAAATTCCTCATAAACTCCCCTCCGATATTCCTAAGTTCAATGGAAATCCTAGTGAAAATCCATTGAATCACGTAATGACTTTTCATTTGTGGTGGTCATCTAACACTCTGAATGATGATTCAATTAGACTTTTCCTTTTTCAAATAACGGTTACTGGTCCAGCAATGAAATGGTATATTGAGTTGCCTAGAGCTTCATTTGATAACTTCACCTTCCTTGCCACTACTTTTTTAACCCACTTTCAGTTACCTATTAGGTACAAAACTGGAATAGAACTCCTTACCAACTTTAAATAGACCACTGCCACTCACATATCTGATCATATTCATGAGTGGCAGCGTCATCGTCGAATGGTAAAAAAGTATGTTCCTAAGCAGATTTTAGCTCAGTGGTTTATTAAGTCCTTATTGCCATCTATCACTGAGGACGTGGAAAAAGGGGGAGTTGTCACTGAAGAGCAAGTCATTTCTCATGCCCAATATTTAGATTTGATCTATACACAATCTGGCACACTCTACAACAAAATTCTTGACGCTCCTAGACCATCTTTTTCCATTCCTCCTCATCTTAAATCAAATAGGGACTCTCATGCTAGTGATGGTGTGATTGGTACCTCAAGCACGCAAACTACAAGAGGTCCATCTGGTCTGGCTCTTGTTGTTTATAGTCAAAATGAAAATGACAATTCTCTTTCCTCGAAGATTAATGTCGTGTCATCTGACAAAGGCAAAAATCCAAAGCAACCAAGGGGCAAGAAGAAAGGGAAAAATAATAAGAAAAAATAGGAGAATTCCACTACTGAAAAATCATTTGAGAACCCTACTACAGCAAAGAAACCTCCTCGTTATCCATGTTTGATATGTAACAAGGAGAATTTTATGAGAGATTGTCCACATTGAGTTGAGGTTTCAAAACTTTTAAAGGCTTTGAATACCTTAGCGGTGTTGACTGATCCATTTCCAAACCCAGAAACTAATTTGGTTGCTATCGATAATGCTTCCACATCCCAAGTTCTTATGATATCCATCGCAAACAAGAAAAATAATGTTTTGATATCGACAAGGAATAAAGATTATGGGAATCATCGTCATCGAACAACCAGGCTATAGATCAATCTTGTGGTGCGACAACGACTTCGCTAGAAGTAGTCCCATCCATTATTATTTAACTAACTATAAAGCTGCCAAAGGGAGTCGTACATAAATCTACATTTAGTCCTCATGCTCGAGCTACTCAGAATTATAATATAGTGGAGAATCTAGCTCAATCACCATCCCCTATGTCGACACTTGAGGTATTGCAGAATTGTCCCTCCCAAAAATAGGCTTTGTTATCAGCAATAGGTGGGATCGATTCAAATGATTCCAATCTTGTGGCCTTTAATCATAAAGGATATATGCCTCAGTTACTGACCCAACTCGCTTTCCTTATACAGGTAATAGCCCTCAATAAAAATGTTCATCGAACCATCATTGATGAGGGGGCATCTACCTGTATTATGTCAATGAGTTGCTGGAAAACTCTTGGTTCACCACCCTTGTCACGATCACCAATAACATTAAAAGTGTTTGATGGAAGAACGTACAGTCCATATGGGATTTTAAGTAACTTGCAAGTCAAGCTAGGGGGCAAGACAGTAGAAATTGAAGTCGAGGTCATTGATGGAAACCTTGATTACAATATTTTACTAGGAAAGCCATGGATTTAAGTTATGGCTACCATTGTGTCTACATATTTTAGAAAGATTGCATTTCCCTTCCAAGGTGGAATCACAATCGTTGGCCAATTAGCCTTTTTTGCTAATAGTTCACAAGCTACTGGGAGAATTCCATTGATCCATGGAAGTTCATAATCACTTCAAAATGTTGGAGTAGGTCTCCTAAAAGACCCTTCCTTAATGGGTACTTTTTCCCTCCCGCCTCCATCTGGTTTCGTGGAAGTGGCCACAGTGGAAATCTGTCAAATGATCTCTTATTAAGAAGAGTTTCGACCATTTTGATAATGAGGGTCATCGCGAGGAGTTGCCACCAAACCCCATCGAATATTTGTAACAGTGAATTTTTTGGGCTTGGGCAACAAACCCAAATCAACAGTCGACGAGTGTTTGGGTAGATAGGTCTTTATAATATGGTACCTCTTCTAATCTTTAGTCTCCCATACGTACTGCAAACGAAGGAATCATCTAATCAATGATGATAGGAGAGATGTCGTGGGAAGGTTAACATCATCATTCCCACCTTCGAGATGACAATGAAGATTATTCAATTGTTGATTTTTTATTAAATTTTGTAAATACAGTAGATTCCGAGCGAAATCTGTCCAACATTGAAGAAACTATCGCCATTAATATTTCGACCAAACCTAATGTTGTAGAGAATATTCACGTTGACAAATCTTATTCTCCATCAGAACTAGAAAACTATTGTGCTCTTTTTCGCAAATTCAAAGATGTCTTTGCATGGTCATATGAAGAAGTGCCAAGCATTGACTCGAGAATCATTGAACATGAAATCAGGATGTATCCAAATGTCAAAACAGTACAAAAATGGCTTCGACCTGTTCATCCAAAGAAAGTCATTGCCATTAAAGTAGAGGTTGAAAATAATTTGCATGCTGGCTTCATTTACCCTGTTCCTCTCACTGATTGGGTATCAAATATTGTTCCTATGATGAAAAAACAAGGAACGATTACAATGTGCATCGATTATAGGGATGTAAATCAAGCATGTACAAAGGAAAACTATCCTACACCCTTTATCGACCATATTATTGACAAATGTGTTGCATACAAAATCTTTTCATTCATGGATGGATTTTTCAGATACAATCAAATCAATATCTGCCCACAGGACCAGTCAAAAACTGCATTTATATGTCCGTGGGGCACATCTGCATATCGTAAATTACCTTTCGGTTTGAAGAATGCAAGGGAAACTTTTTATAGGGCAATGAATTATGCCTTCCATGACATCAAACACATCATTCAACCATATCTCGACGATCTACCTGCTCATTTGTGAAAATGGACTGATCATTTGCAGCATTTGAGAGCCATATTTTTACGTTGCCGACACTACAGGATACGACTCAATCTGCACAAATGTGTGTTTTGCGTTGGTTCTGGTTGATTTCTTGATTTTGTAGTTTCTAAGGACGGAATTCGACTTGACCCATTTAAGGTTCCGGCAATCCTTGACATGCCTCCACCTTCAAATTTGCTTCAGATTCAGACACTCCATGGGAAAGCTAACTTTCTGAGGAGGTTCATTCCACATTATCCAGAGCTCACTAAAGGTTATACACGTCTTTTGAAAAAGGGGTACCCTTCCAATGGGATCATGTTGCACAAGCTTCCTTTGATGCTTTAAAAGATTCCCTGATAAAAGCATCATTAATGTATGCTCCTAACTATCAAAAAGAATTCAACCTATATCTCGTCACTGCAGATACAACCATCGCTATGGTTTTAGTGCAACAACATGATGAAATTGAACATCCTATATATTATTTAATTCATAATATTAATGATACAGAAAGCAGGTACTCTTATGTTGAAAATTGGCTTTAGCAGCCATTCAAGTAGTACAGAGATTTCGACACTATGTACTCTTTCGCAAAACTACCATTGTGTCATATTGCAACCCTATGACATACATTTTGTCACGTCAATTGCTGGGGGGAATATATTCCAAATGGATTGGCATTTTGCAGGATTTTGATCTGGAATTCACCAAATCCAAATCAAAGAAGTCTCTCGTCTTTACAGAGTTACTCTGTGACTTTCCCTTGTCCTCCAACGATTTAACATCAAAAGCATCAATTGTGGATGAGACTCTGTTTCTGATATCGTCAAGTGATCCGTGGTACGGGGATATACCGGTCTATCTCCAAACCCAAACTTTTAGGCCTAACACACTCTAAACAACGACATACTCGATACCAAGCCAAAGACTATCTGCTCATTGGTGGTACACTTTCCCGTCGTGGTGTCGATACGGTTTTACGAAGGTGCCTCACGCATGAGGAGGCCGAAAAAGTTTTGAATGATTATCATTCAAGTGCTTGTGGGGGTCATCTATGTGGTTGTGATACTGTACAAAAGATCTTACAAGATGGCTACTTCTGGCCCACCATACTCAAAGATTGCATAATTTTAGTCAGAAGTTACCATGCTTATCAGATTTTTTATCGCAAAACTAGATTACCACCTGCACCACTGCATCCAGTCATTGTTATTGGCCCATTCGCTAAATGGGGCATTGATTTCATGACATGTAACCCCACCTCGGTCGGGGGCATGGGCATATTATAGTCACTATCCACTATTTTACAAAATGGGTCGAGGCAATGCCTACATTGAACAACAGCGGCGAAACGACTGCTCTTTTCTTTTTCAATCATGTAGTTTCTAGATTTGGTGTACCACAGGCTATAGTCACAAATCATGGGACGCATTTTCGTAATCACATGATGATCAAATTAACTGCCAAATTAGGACTGTTCCATGATAGTTCTACTCCATATTATCTGCAAGCTAACAGACAAGTTGAGGCAATCAACAAAATCCTAAAGCGCATGTTGCAGAGAATGATTGGAGTCCATAAACGGAATTGGAATTTAATCATGTACTCAACTCTATGGGCATATAGGACTTCAGTAAGAAATGTGATCGGATTTACGCCCTTTTAGTTGGTGTATGGTCTGGAAGCAGTCTTACCAATTCAGTGCGAAATCTCATCCCTCAAGCTTGCAATCCATATGCTCCCCGAAACGTCTGAAGAAGAGGCTCGTTTCTTGGAATTAATCCATCTGGATGAAACCTGTCATGATGCCGCATTGGCTAATGAAGCACACAAGAAATGCATTAAGGCTCAATATGACCAAAATGTTAAGCCTCATGTCTTCTCAAAAGGTGACTTGGTCTTGCTTTACGATCAGGATTCTGACAAATTAAGAGCAGGTAAATTTGAACCATTATGGATGGGCCCTTACATTTTTAAATGCGTATTGAAAAAAGGAGCCTACGAGCTTATCGATTATGATGGGATTCCACTATCACAACCTCGAAACGGGTTGTATCTTAAACATCACTATGCTTGATTAAGCGTAGTAAACTCGTTGTATATATGCTTTTATTGCATTTTTTGAGTGTTTTCTTTTAGAGTCGCTATTTTGGTTAGGTAATCCACTTCACATTTTTTATAGATGTCATACTTTTTGGAACCATTTGTTGGGTATGTCGATGGATCTAGTCGTAGTATGAAGAAGCTATCTTCTGTGGCCTAGGCCATTTTCACTCCAAGCAGCGAGTTAGTGAGTTTCAGGGGGATATGTATTAGTCGATCGACGAACAACATCGCTAATTATAGCACGTTGATTGAACTTATCTCTGATGCCACTTCACATGGCATACACCGAATCATTGTCAGGCTAAATTCACAACTTGTCATTCTATAGATTATTGGCATTTATTCCGTTCGAAACCCAGCTATTTATCGCATATTCCTAAGAGTTAGGATTTTGGAAAGACATTTTGATTCCATTCAATATCAACACATTTCCAGGAACTTAAACACATTGATTGATTCATTAGCAAACTATGTGTTAGATAGACATTTGCAACATTTGTAAAGAAAGAATTTCACATCAACATTTGCATTAGGATTTCATCACTTAGCCAAAATAAAACTCTAGAAATAAAAAGTAGATAGTTGTTTATAGTTTTTACAAAATGTTTTGTGTACAAGAAAAAATCATCCATTTGACCAAGAAACTCAAAAGGAATGTAGAAAAACATCCTAGATTAGTGATGTTGGTGATAACATGTCACTGCTTGTGCTATCATGCGCAGGAGCCTAGTCCAATGACTCGGTACACGAGTAGTATGGCGCTGTAACCTCAAAGGTAACTCATCAGTCCTAACATCCTAAATACCAAGAGTGAGGCCCTCAATCTAATCCTGCAACACTACCAGGGTCTCTAATATGTCTAGATCCTGAAGGATGACCCTCCCTACAACCTCTCATGTTGGAGCGTCATCTGCCTCCCGTGGGTGCGCCACTGGTCACACTAGTCCAATATCTGCACATACATATGAGTTTATTTAGTCTTGGTAACATCAAAAACACATAAACATTATAAAACTGAAAAAACAAAGATGTGGTTGAATCATTTTACCTATAGCACTCCACTGCTCACCAGCTGGTAAAGCCAAATCCAGATCGCTGCTGAAATTTATCCTGACATATGGATACTCCGCAAACACCATCTCCTGGTGGTTGAACCACTCGAAAAATGCATCTGAGAAGGAGATCTATGACTGGCCAGCATGTATAGCCATAATATCCACCCATCTCTGCATCTGTGGTTCCCTCAGTGCTGACAATCCCAGTGAAATGTTTTGCGGTTGCATCAATGTAATTCTTTCCAAAGCAAAAGCAGTCAATATGGATCCATAACCAAAATTATTGGTTCTTCCATTATTTACTTTGTACATTTGTTCTTTCACAACAAGAAGTATCTCCTCGCACCAATTGAACACCTTCGGTTCCAGGCATTCCAAGGCATACTGCATGTAAGATCTGTTCGCTAAATGTAAGGCCACGTTGCCAACAAATCTAGCTAAGGTAAATAAAATGGTCCTCAAAGGTTGATCAATAACATCCTAGATATTTATCTTACCATCTCTACTGGGTTGAGATCCATCCCTGTAGAACTGACGAATGTAATCTTTCACAGATTCGCCCCCACGAGAAAATCCTGATAATGAAAGAGGGGCGCAACACCTTGAGAGACCTGTTAGGAAATAAATATCCTCGACCGTGAAAGGAATAGATTTACCTCTGATCTGGAATACTTGATCAATGGGATCCCAAGAATTAAGAAGATATTGCAACAAACTGATCTGTTGCCTCATGCTGGATATGCGGAAAAACTTCAGTAAGCCATAGTTTCTTAAGGCATCCACAGTGCCCTGGTCATGTAAAGAAATCATATCCTCCTCTTTGTGTTCTCTTTCATGCCATGTAACAACCATCTTGATCCAAAAAATATATGAAATGCAAACAATAGATGAGTTAGGATCCATTTTTAAGCAAAAACAGGTAAAAATTGATGAAAAAACATTGTGTGAAGTTGCCCTTCTGCGCCCATTGCACCCTACCTTTGAGAGGGGTGAGATGCATACTCACTAGCCTATTGATAGGTCAATATGCATCGCACCTTTCGATACTAGCTAGGTGCGATGATTGAGGAACGAAATCTTTGAACCCTGGGGCCCCAGAAAAGTGGAAAATCTTGCTCAGAATCAAGAAAAGATGGAATGAAAATGAAAAGCTCAAGGATAACTCCTACCTTGTTTGGATGGCACGGAAAATGGTCCACAAGATCTACCAAAATCGATTGGTGAAATTTGAGGGGGAAAACCGCTCCAGAGCTCCAAAATCCCAAATTTGAAAAGAAATGATGAAAGTGAAAGGTCAAATGACTGATGGAACAATTTGGTGTGCTAACCAGTGAATTGAACATCTTGGACCACCATTCAAGCATAGTTTCTTCATTTCAAGCTTGTGTAAAAATGAAACTAAAGCCAAGCATAATTTGTTCATTTCAAGCTTGTGTAAACATGAAACTGAATCCAAGAATAAGTTCCCCATGGTTCAAGCTTGTCTAAAAATGAACCCATCCTCAAATTTTAACCCTTGTGATTGCCATTCTATTAGCCTTTTGAGCCTTGGTTGTGTACATCCCATCGCCACCATCCCTTTGGCTGATCATACGCTTTCACTTGGTTATCTTACACTTTTTTAGGAACAGTTGCAATGAGTGGTCTTGTTATCCAACCTCTTCACATAAATCAACATGTTTTGAGAAGTTCCAAAATCACCAGAACCAGTTGCTATCCTAAACACCACTCGTTCCTTAAAATAGAGTCCTCTTTAAACCCTTTTCAAACTTGTTAAATATGAAAAGATTGTCGAGTGCTTGTCTCTTCCAGCGCGTTAAAGTATTGGAAATGTCATCCCTCCTGTATTATTTAATCCTTTTTTGGACCTGAGGGATTATTTTATGAAAAAGAACTTATGTAGTTTCCTTTTCGTCCCTTTTAAAACTCTCTAAACATGAAAAGGACCAAGTTATCCTTGTCATTAAACTCATTAAAACAATAGCGACAAACTTGTCCATCTAGACGAGACTCTTCACTATTGCTAGACTCGTTAAAACATTAATAGCAATAGGTTTTCCCGAAGGGTGAATTATAGAACAAGCATATGTTATCCTCCTCAAGCTTGACAAAAATAAAGAGGTACTGGTCAGCAATGACTGGGGAAAAAGGGAAAGAAAACTTGAAGAATTTATGGTAGCAAGTCGCTCTTGAACATGACACTTTCACTTCATCACCATTATTGAGTTGGGTTGGGTTATTTCGTTCACCGATCATCTCACCATTGGTCTTCCATACCATCCATATTTTGGGATTAACGCTACCAATTCATCTCAGTGTCGACGACATGTTCAAGAGAAGTCATTCAATTGAGAAACCACCATCCATTTAATATCTCATCCATTGCAATGCCTCCAACCTTCATTTTTTCATGGCCGCCATTCCTGTACCTTGTGTCGTCAGTTCATTTTTTCACTTTCAGAAAATCATTTACTTCGTTTCGTGTCGTAGATGTGGGATACATCAAGGCCCCCCTACGACGAGTCGCTTCTTGCCAACATCAGCTCATTATCCAAGAATTTGACTTAGAAACAACCATTTCAGTGCTTTGGAGCTTGCATATATCAATGGCAAGTTTCTCACTTCTGGTGACAGGTTGACATCAATGGCCTTCAACCGAAAGATTTTGCGTGGTGTTTGACATCGAATCATGTATTCACACTAGGTAAATTGTGTTGTAGTACCTTGAGGGTCATTATCATTATTGGTGATTCCTCTCACATTTGTTAACAACTCACATTATTGGTTGGTAATCAGGCGATGTCTTTCCATGTTCGACTTTAGAACATCTCTTCACATGGATTGAATTGTACATCGAGCGAAGATTGAACGAGTTTGAAGACCCTAGATATAGTTTCATCCATCCACGTTGTGATATATTCAGGAATATAAAAACATCAAATGTACAAAGGCTCTACACAGATGGTCATCCTAACCATGGATGATGACTCTATATCTGAAGATTCACCAGTCTATATCTGCAGATAGCTATCTGATCTATGTACATGAAATGAATTTATAAAGCTGAGCATGGGAATGCCACCCTCAACTAGATCATGAAAATTATATTATGATGATGTATTGTATTGTAACTTATGCAGGTCACCTTCTAGTTCAAAACTTTGAATCCTCATGATAAAGCATTTCACCCGACATTAATATTTACAACTTCATACTTTAGGGGGCAACTGTTATAGACATATTTGGGCACATCAACCCCAAACTTATATGTCAATGTATTAGGGCTCATCAACCCCTAAAATCATTGTTTCATACCCTAAAGGAACATAGTCATATAAATATATCATTCCCCAAAAGTTCCATTTGAGAAACCATCCAAAAACTACCTAAATTGAACCATATTGACTGCTCCACTGGCAAAGTGCAATGCATACTGAGCACTACACTGCCAGAGTGTGATGCATACTGTTTAGGCCTTTTATAGGGTGAGATGGGTGAGGATGGACAAGTTTCCAGGACATTTGTCAGTTGATTGTTCATGAAATCTTCCAAAACTTTCTCTTATGCCACTTGCTTCTCTGAATTCGCCCAAGGATGAATAATGGATCTAAGAAATATCCAATCCATTCTATTGTGGAACCCATTGTAACAAGTGGAATGGCAGTAATCAAACCCCATGGATGACTCACACCCTTGCACACATCTATAAATGGATCCCTCATCTAAGAGATCTAGAGGCTGGAATGTTGTGAATTACAGGGAAGTGCTGATAGTTTGTAATTGAGGAAGTAGCATTGTATTGTTGGAGTGATCTTGCTATTTCATGAGGTGAAGAAGGATTGAAGCTCGGAGGATGATGTTGGATCACACAACTGGGTTGTAATTCTCCCTTCCATTACTAAAGTTCTTCAAGTTTTCTTCCATATTATTGTGAAATTGTGAATGTTATCATTTGTGAATGTTATCATTTGTTCATTATATATCTAATTATGTAATGTTTATGTTGTAATAGATCATGATGCTTTGATGGTTCTTTGTTGCTATACTTGTGCAAGTACTCTCCAAGCGTGTTAAGTACGGGGAGGAGTTGCAGGCTCTATCAAAGGGGAGAGAGATCAAGCAAGGGATTAAGCGGAAGTTCCAGGTTGGTTCCATTATCTTTCTCTTATCTGTTACACACAAAAGAAATCATTGAATTGCTTTAAACTGTTGTTTCTAGGGTAGTTTCCAAACCTAGAGGGCTAGAAGTCTTTAGGAATACTAGTTTTCCTAGAAACACCACTGTTTCAAGATCGAGCTCCTAAAAGCAAGAAAAAATTGTGTATTTTTTCCTTTTAAATTGCATAATGTTTGTTTGAAAAATCAGTTTGAAATGGTTCCAATGGAATATTGAAGCATAGATATTAGTATTTGGTTCTAAAATTCCTCCCAAAAAAAAATTCTACACCAATTAAGCCCTCATAAATCTCTACTATGATGCATGAAGAGGAAGATTACAACATGATATATCAAAATTACGGGACCAAGTGCAACAAATTTCAATCTCACAAAGAGCAACCAATGATGAACTAAAAGGGAACATGGATGGCTTAAAGGCATAAATAAAAGGTAACATGGATGTTTTAAAAGGAAACATAGACAGTTTAAAAGGCAACATGAATGGCTTAAAATCTAATGTAGGAGCATTAGCCCAAGAGAAAATCATTGTAAATAAGTAGACATAGGGGTCATGTATTTTAGGAAATAGTTTTCCTGAGTCTCAAGTTAATGCAATATTTAGGTCTTTAAGTGTGATTTAATTAGATAATGGGAAAAGTTGTAAAATCTCTCAAATAAATGAGGACATGAGTGAGATTAAATGACAAGAGTCCAAAGTCAATCAAAACTCTTAAAACGGTTCATGATTCTAGAAGTGGGAGAGAGTTTTAAGCATTAAATGGAGAATAGACATGGACCATCAAGCTGAATAAGGGGTCTTCTCTGTTTTAAAATAGAGAAAAATATGGAATGGATAAGCCTCTCGAAGACTTATTAATTTGCCACATATGTATTCTGTAGCGAGCTTTAGGGCTTTAGTTGAGTGATCCAAGGAAAAGATTGATCAGATCCCTTTCGATGATTTGATCTAGTGTATTCTTATAAATAGTGAACTTGTGCGTTCAATAGAAGAAATAGAGAGGGACAGATAGAATATATGTGAGCCTATAGACAAAGTCAAAAGGGAGAGGCCGCAACATTGAAGAACTGACATGTGCGAGACCAAGGTGTCTTGAATGTAATCTTTGCTTTTACATTAATATATATTCAAAGTTTATTCCTAAATGTGTCAGAGAATGTGAATCACATGTTTTGTGATTAATTATGGTGGAACTTGTAGGTTCTGTTACAGTAGATTGCAGGCAAAGTTCTGAAGAACGCGTGGAGAAGAGAATGATTCAGAGGAATCATAAGGGTTCTTATAATCGATTGAAGAAGTTGAAAATTCGCTGAGGAATTAGCTTAGGAGGGAGTTGTAGTGAAAACAATGAAGAATGGAATCCTTTGGAAAAGCCGGAACCACAAAGAAAAATGAAGAAAAGGCATAAAAATACAAGTAAAGTGAAGAGTAGAGGAATGGAGCGGTAATGCTCATCAGTCGTTAGATTTGAAAGACTAACAGTCGAGATTAAGTCGCATTGGCGGAAACCATTGCAACAAGGACTGGAATGAGCCTTTGAAATAGATTGATTGCGATCACGCAATTAATCGTCGACTGTTAGATCACAATCCTGATCGACGGTCGTGATTAAATCAGCCATCACATATCGGGAAAGTGGAGATCGTTGGTATCGGAAGATTGGAAATCAGTGTTGGAAAGAGGCTCATGATAATACAAAGGGTCGATTGATGAATGGACCTGACGTCGCTTTGAGTCACAGTATATTAACTTTGAAGTCCGCTTTATGTTGGTTCGGGCGGAAGTTTAAGGTAATCACATTGTTGTACCGAGTGTTTAAATGTTATGTTAATGACTCTGATAGTTGCATATCGGAAGTCGGAGGGGTGATGAACCACATATGTGGTAAGGCTAGGAAAGATAGCTGATAGTGATTGTGATAAGGTGCAACATCAAAATTTGTGTAGGAACCGTACAAAGGGTAGAAAGCTATGGTTTATGCATATTTTCCTTTGTAAAAGGGTTATAAGGGGAAAGAGTGTCAATAGTGTTTTTGTGTGTTAATCCACACATAACTAATGGTTGAAAAAGAATTGTTACATATATATAAATTATGGACTATGAAAAGGAGTTGAAGGGTTGTTAATTCCCGATAAAAGGATTCTAAAGGAAGACTTTAATAAAGTCATAACCAAAAGTTTCTATGGGGTTTTAATTCTAATAGGAGGTTTCAGGCAGGGTGATTGGATCCGACACAAAGGAACTATGTATAAGAGGGACTAAACCATAAAGGTTGAAGATTTAACTCCATTGCAGAGTTAAATACCTAGGACAATTGTGGATGCATTGTTAAATTCATATTGTGGGTATATGTTGGGCAACCCTGGCATAATTTTGCTAAGTATGGTTATATGTTGGGGTACCCATGCATCATTAGTGGTATCAAAGCAGAATTGAAATCAAAGCAGTTTAAAATCACAGCGAGGAAAAGATTTCAGCGAAAGGGAATTTGCACACAGGAAAATGTAATGTGCTAAATGATAAAGAGTACAGTGGGAGAATGTAGCAGTTCCAGCAGAGGTTTGGAATAGGCAGGAACAAAGAATTCCTTAAAGGAAAGAAAAAGAAAGATTGCTTAATGCAAGGCCTGAGGGAAAGAGGACTTGGAGACAAAACAAAGGACACTCCATTCAAATTGCAAAAGAATGGGTGAAACAAGATCATGCTGAGATCTTGAAGGTGAGGTAATATTTTCTTTTTCCAATTGAGAATGTGTGTTTATACTAATGCACAAGTGATAGCAAGAGAAGTTGTGAGAGAAGAACCATATGTGTTCTTGCGGGCAGAGTAAGAAGAATACTCTGAAGAAGAAGTGGCAGTGAACCTAAAGAATCCAACAAGAGATTGGACAAAGAGGAGAGATGAAGTGTTCTCAAGAGGAAGTGAGAGATTGCAGAAGCCTAGAAGGAGAAAAGGTTTTGCTCAAGAGGAGGTTCCAGATATAGGACCATGCTTACAAATAGACTAAGTGAGGAGAGTTTAGTGAGGTAAGATTACAGTGAGGATGACTAGTTGTTGTAGAGGCTTCTTGCAAAGGAGCTCATGAAGAAAGAAGAGAAGAAGATGACTACTGATACTCATAGCAAAGGTTCAGAGAGAAGTTACAGCAGAGGATATAAGAAAGAGGATGCCAAAGCAAATGTCATGAGAATGAGTCAAGAAGAAATTGACAAAGAGGTTGTTGAATTAAAAGAACAACTCAATGCATTAAGGATAATGCTTGAGGAAAGCCAAAGACGAGGTTGGGTCTTGAGGAAGAAGCAAGTGAAGTGGCATGAGATGTAGAGAAGGCTATAGCAAAAGCAAGTGAAGTGGCTGAAGGAAAAACTCAAGGAAGTTGAGTTAGAAATGGAATAATCCATTTGTGAACGAGAACAAGGAGAATTTTTGGGAGAAAGTGAAGATGAAAACTTGAAGATTGAATCTTCAAGTGAGGCCAAAGGGTCACATGGGTTTAAAACTAACAATTTGTGGATGTATGCAATTGAAACATGTAAAGAAAGACAATTGGTTGATATTGTCATGAAGAAGGAAGAAGATGAGCAGAATCTAAATTCTATTCTGGAAAAGAACGAGATAGATAGATCTCATATACAACTAGAGAAAGATGTCAAGCAACCAAGTGAAGGGCTTGAGGAGATTGAAGAATAGACTATCGAAGAGTTTCTAAATCACATGAATGATTTAGAAAAACAAGGAGATATGATCGTTGAACCATCAAGTGAGACCATAGGGTCTTATATTTTTGAAACTGATAGTTTGTGTATGATGGCAGATATTGCAGGAGAAAAGTAGCCTTTTGAAGATATCTTCAGAGGTGATGAAGATCTAGAAGCAAAAGGTGACAAAGAAAACTTCTCTAAAAAGGAAAAATTTGATTGCATACACAAGAAATGGTTTATGGATGAGTCGATAGAAGCTTCCATGGAGATGAGGAATCAGGATCTTATTCTAATGAGGAATGATGAAATATTGTCTCAGAAAGGTAATCAAATAAGTTTGATTAATGTTATTGATGAAAAGAAAATTCAGGAGCATGTTAATGAAGATGGTGAGACAAGGATAGCTCTTGGAGAAGAGTTAGAGAGGGACAGCAAGGCAAAATGTACTGAAGAAGAAAAAAACTATGTTAGCTAAAAACATAGTAAAGGACCAGAAATTCACCATGATGATAGGCACAATTGAAATAGCATGGGAGTTGTTGAGATAGTCAGTGAAGAAGAAGAACATCTATTGAAAGATGTTAAGGAAGAAGAATTCTATGGGAAATATTTAGCAAAAGGAGAAAGGACATCTGATGATCTATCCATAACAAAATAAGGTATGGAGAATTGTGTAAAATTTCCAAAATCTACTCCAATTGAAGTTGTTGAGTTATATAGAAAATTAGATTTTAAAAGAAGGGAATTGGAAAGATAGAAGATATATGTTTAAGAGAGATTGTTGAAGAAGGAAGACAAAAGAATTGTCATGAATAACAGTCACAAGAGAAAGGAGGTGATAATGAGAATTCAGCAAATTGACACTGCAAAAGAAGGAGTTCACTACAGTGGACAAAAGCAGAGAGATATCATTGAAGAAGATGGTATGAAAGAGAGACTAATGGATAATCTCATGAATTTGGTTGAGAGTTCAAATCAACATACTGATGTGCTGATAGAGGAGGAAAAAATAGTGCAGCAAACTGAATTGTTGCCAAAGGAAAACAAGGCACAATAGCCTTGTGTTTTTAATCCTAACAAGTGCTTTGTGAGTGCAGGTTTTGTTGCAAATGCTGGAGGGGCCTTGGCACAACTAAGTCACTTAAATATGGAAGAAGGAGATTCTATGGAAGAAATCAATCCATGGAATAGAGAAGTTAATTTGCTAGAGAAAGTGCTTAACAGTCATGATTCAATCATGAAAGAGGGTAAGGATGATAGGGAAGTAGCAAGTAAAGAAAGAGTCAACAGAACAAGCAAAGTTATAGTCATCATAGAAGAAAACAACAACAACCTGAAACAAAAAGAAGGAGGCAGAAATATAAAGAAAAACATGAACCAGTTCAAAGATGTACTGGAGACAGAGATTGAAGAAATGTGGCAACTGATGATGAAGTAGTTCAAATGGAGGAAAATGGTAGCAGAAGGAAGCAAGATCAATCAAAACTTGAATCCGATTGAAAATCAGAAGAAGATGGAGCAAAAGATAGCAAAAGTGCAGCAACAACAAGGGAACAAAGCATGTGGACAATCACAGAACAAAGTGTGGGATCTAGGAAGACCAAGACCAAAAGACACATGATCAAGAGATCATGAATATTTTCTACTTTGGGAGTTTGATGCAGGAGCATTAGCCCAAGAGAAAATAATTGTAAATAAGTAGACATAGGGGTCATGTATTTTAGGAAATAGTTTTCCTAAGTCTCAAGCTAATGCAATATTTAGGCCTTTAAGTGTGTTTTAATTAGATAATGGAGAAAGTTGTAAAAGCTCTCAAATAAATGAGGACATGAGTGAGAATAAATGACAAGAGTCCAAACTCAATCAGAACACTTAAAATAGTTCATGATTCTAGAAGTAGGAGAGAGTTTTAGGCATTAAATGGAGAATAGATGTGGACCATCGAGATGAATGAGGGGACTTTTCTGTTTTAAAACAGAGAAAAAGATGGAATGGATAAGTCTCTCGAAGACTTATTAATCTATCACATATGTATTTTGTAGTGAGATTTAGGGCTTTAGTTGAGTGATTCAAGGTAAGGGTTGATAAGATCCCTTCAGTGATCCGATCCAATTTATTCTTATAAATAGTCAACCTATGTGTTCAATAGAAGAAATAGAGAGGGACAGATAGAATATATGTGAGCCTATGGGCAAAGTCAAAAGGGAGAGGCCACACTGTGCGAGACCGAGGAGTCTCGAATGTAATCTTTGCTTTTACATTAATATATATTCAGATTTTATTCCTGACTATGTCAGAGAGTGTGAATCACATGTTTTGTGATTAATTATGGTGGAACTTGTAGGTTTTGTTACAGTATATTACAGGCAAAGTTCTGAAGAACGCGCATAGGAGAGAATGATTCAGAGGAATCATAAGGGTTCTTAGAATCCATTGAAGAAGTTGAAAATTTACTGAGGAATCAACTCATGAGGGAGCTGCAGCGAAAATAGTGAAGAATAGGATTCTTTGGAAAAGCCGAAACCATGGAGAAAACTGAAGAAAAGGTGTAAAAATACAAGTGAAGAGCGGAGGAATGGAGTGGTAATGCTTAGCAGCTATTAGATCTGAAAGAATAATGGTTGAGATTAAGTCGCATCGATAGAAACCAATGCAACAAGGACTGGAATGAGCCTTTGGAATAGAGTGATTGCAATCGCGTGATTAATCATCGATCATTGGATCGTGATCCTGTTCGACGGTCGCGATTAAATCAACCATCGCATATCTGGAAAGTGAAGATCGAAGGTATTGGAAAATCGAGAATCAGTGTTGGAAAGAGGCTCACGATAATACAAAGGATCGATGGATGAATGGACCCGATGTCTCTTCGAGTCACAGTATATTAACTTTGAAGTCCGCTTTATGTTGGTTCGAGCGGAAGTTTAAGGTAATCCCTTTGTTGTGCCGAGTGTTTAAATGTTATGTTAATGACTCCAATAGTCGCATATCAGAAGTTGGAGGGGTGATGAACCACATATGTGGTAAGGCTGAGAAAGACAACCGATAGCGATTACGATAAGGTGCAGCATCGAAATTTGTGTAAGAATCGTACAAAATGTGGAAAGTTATGGTTTATGCATATTTTCCTTTGTAAAAGGGTTATAAGGGGAAATAGTGATGGTAGTGTTTTTGTGTGTTAATCAACACGTAACTAATGGTTGAAAGATAATGGTTACATATATATAAATTATGGACTATGAAAAGGAGTTGAAGTGTTGTTAATTCCCAATAAAAGGATTATAAAGGAATACTTTAATAAAGTCATAACCAAAGGTTTCTACAAGGTATTAATTCTGATAGGAGGTTTCAGGCGGGGTGATTGGATCCAACACAAAGGAACTATGTATAAGAGGGCCTAAACCATAAAGGTTGAAGATTTAACTCCATTGCAGAGTTAAATACTTGGGACAGTTGTGGATGCATTGTTAAATGCATATTGTGGGTATATGCTGGGAAACCCTGGCATCATTTTGCTATGTATGGTTATATGTTGGGGGACCCGTGCATCAAAATCATACATGGAAGGTTTGAAGGAAGGTTTGACAAAGGTGCTACAAGAAATGCTTCCTAATGGGTGAAGAGTATTCCATGAAACTCATGATGAGAACAAAAGGAATGTTAATCATGATTTTAGAGACTCTAATGTTCGGTTTAATACCCACCACATTCCAAATATAGATATGAGGAATTTTGATGGCAAGGATCTGGTAACATGGATACTACAGATGGTAAAATGTTTTGATCTCCATGATGTGCAACACAGACAAAAGGTACACATTGCATCTTTATATTTAGAACCTAATCAATTTGTATGGTATAGATTCCTTTGTTCTCATAAACCACTTGTCAGTTGGTCAATGTTTACAAAGGAAATGATAGCACATTATGAGGATACAAAGAACAACACCTTCTTTAGCTAATTGATAAATCTCAAACAAAAGGTTTCAATGGAGGAAAACGTTTAGGACTTCCAAAATTAAATATCAGGGTAAATAATATTCCAGAGGGGCATATGATTGATGTATTCATAGGGAATTTAAAGCATAAAATCCACCATGTTTTCCTTTGGGAACCTGATTCATTGGAGAAGGCATTCAGAGTCGCAAGAAATGCTGAAAGAAAAATTATGGCTGCAAGGAATTCTACCACTCAAAAATACAAAGATGGAAGTTTTACTGTTCCTAGCATTCCAAAACCTACAAGGTTGACACCACAACAATTGGAGGAAAAAGTAGAAAAAAGGGCTTTTTTATAGTTGTGATAGAAAATACACTAAAGGTCATAAGTGCGTTGAGAAGAAATTATTTTATGTAGATTGTGAAGAGGAGGAAGAAAAGGAACAAGAAACATCAAAAGAGAATGATATACACCAGGAACCAACCCTAGAGAAAGAATAAATGAATCTGACCATATATTGTAATGCATTGGAAGGAATTACCACTCCTCAAATTCTCAAGATAGAAGGATATATCAAGAAGAAAAAGTTAACAATGTTGATTGATTTGGGTAGTACCCATAATTTTATTCATTGTAAGATATCCAAGGAATTGAAATGCTTCCTATATCCAACACTAGAGTCTCAAGTGGTGGTTGTAAATGGAGGAACTATAAATTTCTCTAGAAAGTGTCATAATATCAATATAACCATAAGGGAATATGTATTGAACATTCCAGTGTTTTCCATTCCAATGGATGGTGCTGATGTTGTACTATGAGTCCAATGGTTACAATCTTTGGGGATGATATCTTTTAATTTTCAAGAACTTTTCTTGAATTTTTTTGGGAAGGAAAGGAAGTTGATTTAAGGGGTATCACATGGAACCAAGATATATAATCAACTATATTTGCATGAAAAATATTTTGAAGAAATAACAATGAGGAATAATTTCACAATTATGTTCACTAGAGGTTCAAACATCGAAATCATCTATTCTCCAAATCTCCAAAATTCTTGGACAATCATTCCAAGGTGTTTGAGACACCCAAAGGCCCCCCACCTATTTGTGATCATGATCATGCTATTCATTTGATTCCAAGAAATTTTCCTCCAAACATCAAGCCTTATAGATATCCTTATTCCTAAAAGAGTGAAATTAAATGTATGATTGTAGAAATGCTAGAGGCTAGTATAATTCAACCTAGTCAAAGTTATTTCTCTGTTCCAGTAGTATTAGTGCACAAGAAGGATGGATCATGGCGTATGTGTCCAAGTTGTAGGGATCTCAACAAGGTCATTATTAAAGATAAATTTTCCATTCTTTTCATTGATGAATTGTTGGATGAATTACATGGATAAATTTACTTCACCAAGCTCGATATTTCTTCAGGATATCATCAAATTAGATTGAAGACTGAAGACATTCTGAGAAAAACATTTAGAACTCATGAGGATCATTATGAAGTTTTGGTCATGCCTTTCGGCCTTAGTAATGCACCTTCCACATTTCAATGTTTGATGAATTCCATTTTAAAACTCTTCCTTATAAAATTTGTGTTAGTATTTTTTATGATATACTAATCTATAACAAGTCTTAGAAGGATCATATTCAACATATTGACAGGTTGCTCAAAATATTGGAGGAGAAACAATTATATGAAATCCAAATGTTTCTTTGGAGTACTGGAGGTGGAATATTTGGGTCATATTTTATCATATGAGGGTGTTAAGGTAGACCCTAACAAAATAAAAGCCATTAAAGAATGGAAAATCCCCACAAACATAAAACATCTTCATGGATTTCTCGGGTTGACGGGGTATTATCACAGGTTTGTTAATAATTATGGAAGAATAGTGACACCTCTGACATTAGTACTGAATAAATATGCATTTTCTTGGGCTCTAGAAGCAACTTAGGCCTTTGAACCTATTAAAGAGACAATGTGCTAAACAATGGTCTTAGCTACGCTAGACTTCACAAAAAACTTTGGTGTTGATCCATGTGGATATTGGTGGCCACCCGCCTATTCCACTTGGACCCCCAACATTGTCTTTTTTAGTTTTTTGGTTTCCTTAATTCCAACACAGTTTACCATTTTTGGCAGTTTTTTGGGTCCTCGACTTCCGAAGTCATTTTGAAGCCCTAAACAGCGTTTTTGGGGAAAACAGAGAAACCATAAAACGTCCCAAACCAGCCCACACTTTTACTTTTGGATTTCTCTTTGAAATCTTAGAAACAAGGTATTATGATAACCAAATGGATATTATATACCAAAGATACGACCTCGGGAAGTTGATGCACCAATTTACCAAAGGAAGCCCACATGTTTGGCGCTTCATCTC